>JAODAL010016841.1:0-79466 GCA_025379985.1 Phyllomedusa bahiana
TGTGGATGAAGCAATGTTAAGGGGGAACTGTGGGTGACCTTTTGGGGGGGACTGTGGTTGATCCTGATGGGGATCTGTGGGTGATGCTCTGTTATGGGGGATCTGTGGGTGATGCACTGTTATGGGGATCTGTGGGTGATGCACTGTTATGGGGGATCTGTGGATGATGCACTGTTATGGGGGATCTGTGGAGGATGCGCTGTTATGGGGGATCTGTGGGTGATGCACTGTTATGGGGGATCTGTGGGTGATGCACTGTTATGGGGGATCTGTGGGTGATGCACTGTTATGGGGGATCTGTGGAGGATGCACTGTTATGGGGGATCTGTGGATGATGCACTGTTATGGGGGATCTGTGGATGATGCACTGTTATGGGGGATCTGTGGAGGATGCACTGTTATGGGGATCTGTGGATGATGCACTGTTATGGGGGATCTGTGGGTGATGCACTGTTATGGGGATCTGTGGGTGATGCACTGTTATGGGGATCTGTGGGTGATGCACTGTTATGAGGGATCTGTGGGTGATGCACTGTTATGGGGGATCTGTGGGTGATGCACTGTTATGGGGATCTGTGGGTGATGCACTGTTATGGGAGATCTGTGGGTGATGCACTGTTATGGGGGATCTGTGGGTGATGCACTGTTATGGGGGATCTGTGGGTGATGCTCTGTTATGGGGATCTGTGGGTGATGCACTGTTATGGGGGATCTGTGGGTAATGTTTATCCTTTTTATAGGAGATATATCTTGGACTGTGTGCAGCCAGTGACTGGGGACTGCGGTTTTCGGGGTGCGCCTCCCTCGCGTGCTCTCTGCTTGTCCTCTGATTCTGCATATGGTTCTTTACCTCAGACACAAAACAGAACATTGATTGGATCTGCCATGTCATCTGCATCCTGCACAGTCGTCTCCCAGAAACAAATATGTTCATCCCCACGATAAACATATGACACAACAAACGGTTCCTGAATGAGGGAAGCGCGGCACTAACCCCTTCACTGCTGAGAATGCGAGGAGCTCTGCTGATCAGCTCACATCCAGAGCTGCACTCAAACTTCTGCTGCATTCCCGTTACATGAATGCAGCACAATCATCTGTATCTTTCATATACTGCAGTCACATCCAGAGCTGCATTCAGAGTTCTGCTGCCTTCCTATCACATGAGTGCAGAGCCTGAATAGTGTTGTATATCTTTCAAATACTCCAGTCACATCCAGAGCTGCATTCACAGTTGGATGCCTTTCTACTAAATGTATGCAGAGCATGTGCAATATTTTGTATCTTTCTTATGCTACAGTTACTTTCAAAGCTGCAAAGTTCTGCTGCCTTCCTATTACATGAGTGCAGAGCATGAATAGTATTCTATATTTTTCATATACTCCAGTCACATCCAGAGCTGCATTCAATGTTCTGCTGCCTTCCTATTACATAAGTGCAAAGCATGAATAGTATTATTTATCTTTCATATACTCCAGTCACATCCAAAGCTGCATTCAATGTTCTGCTGCCTTCCTATTACATAAGTGCAAAGCATGAATAGTATTATTTATCTTTCATATACTCCAGTCACATCCAAAGCTGCATTCAAAACTTGATGCCTTTCTACTTAATGTATTTAGAGCATGTACAATACTTCATGTTTCTTATGCTACAGTTACATTCAAAGCTGCATTCAAAGTTCTGCTGCTTTCCTATTGCATGAGTGCAGTACTATATATCTTTCTTATACTCCAGTCACATCCAGATCTACATTCAAAGTCTCGCTACCTTCCTATTATATAATTGCAGTGCACATGCCACAATCTGTATCTTTCTTATGCTCCAGTCCCATCCAAAGCTGCATTCAAGGTATTTCTACCTTCCTATAACATCCAATTACATGAATGCAGAGCATGTGCAGTATTCTGTATCTTTCTTATGCTCCAGAAACAGCCAGAGCTGCAATCAAAGCTCATAGTACAACAGTGCAGTACACATGCTGTAATCTGTATATTTCTAATGCTTCAATCACATCCAGAGCTGCATTCAAACCTCAAGCTACATGAGTGCAGAGCACATGCCATAATCTTTGTCTTTCTTATACTCCAATCACATCCAGAGCTGCATTCAAGCCTCCTGCTAAATGAGTGCAGTGCACGTCTTAATTTGTATCATTCGTGTGCCTCAATCACATCCAGAGCTGCATTCAAACCTCCTGTTACATGGGTGCAGTGCACATGCTATATGTATCATTCTAATGCTTCAATCACATCCAGAGCTGCATTCAAACCTCCTGTTACATGGGTGCAGTGCACATGCTATATGTATCATTCTAATGCTTCAATCACATCCACAGCTGCATTCAAACCTATTACATGAGTGCAGTGCACAGGCTGTAATCTGTATGTTACTTCTGCTCCAATCACATCCAGAGCTGCATTCAAAGCTCCTATGACAACAGTGCAGTGCACATGCCATAATCTTTATCTTTCTTATACTCCAGTCACATCCAGAGCTGCATTTAGAAAGTTTTACTGAAACCAAAACCCATTGCATTGTGGGAGCTTAGATGACAGCAGCCTAAAGTCTTGTCCAGCTGAACAGAGTAAAGTAATTGCATTCTGTTCCCAAGGCCAAGCAGCAGAGTTGTATGCGCAGCTTTGAATGTGACTAGAGACAACGAGGTAAAGTCACTGAACATTATGCATAGATTTATTCTATAAGGGGACATGGACTCAAGCAGCGGCCGGATCAGGCGGAGGGTAAGTGGGATCCTGCCGGACACAGAGCAGCACCCCGTATAATTGGGAGCATGACGGCCGCAGGATCACACGCCCTCGCCGCTCCCCTGCAGGGGGGGGGGGGCTGCACCACATTCCTCCAACCATTTACATTGCTCTGCAAGTTTCCACTTGTGGACACTTTTTTATTAATAACTTCTGATGACGGATCCGGAAAACCCAAAAGCACAAAAAAGAAAAAAATTCGAAAAAGCCCCCTAAAGTCATGAAATCCGAAGTCGCCGCCCCCTACAGTGAAGGCCGCTCCTGTGACCCGCACCCTGAGAATGCTGCAGCCTCAGAGCTGAAATCTCCCAGCATTACCTGGACAGAGGTGGCTTGGCTGATTTGCATTATCCTGCCCCCCAAGTGTCAGCGTCATTATCCTGCCCCCCCAAGCGTCAGCGTCATTGTCCCCTCTACCCTCCCCCCCGCCCCAAGTGTCAGCGCCATTATCCGCCCGCCACAAGCGTCAGGCGCCATTAAACCTGCCCCCCCACGTCAGCCGCATTTCCTGACCCCCCCCAAGCCGCAGCGTACTTTATCCTCCCCAGCCCAAGCGTCAGCGTCATTATCCTGCCCCCCAAGGTCAGCGTCATTATCCTCCCCCCAAGCGTCAGCGTCATTATCCTGTCCCCCCCCCAAGCGTCAGCGTTCATTTCCTCCCCCCACCCAAGTGTCGGCGTCATTATCCTGCCCCCCCCAAGGTCGGCGTCATTTCTGCCCCCCCAAGCGTCGGCGTCATTATCCTGCCCCCCCCCAAGCGTCGGCGTCATTATCCTGCCCCCCCCAAGCGTCGGCGTCATTATCCTGCCCCCCTAGTGTCTGCGTCATTATCCTGCCCCCCCAAGTGTCAGCGTCATTATCCTGCCCCCACAAGTGTCTGCGTCATTATCCTGCCCCCCAAGTGTCAGCGTCATTATCCTGCCCCCCAAGTGTCAGCGTCATTTATCCTGCCCCCCAAGTGTCAGCGTCATTATCCTGCCCCCCAAGCCTTGAAGTCCCGGGTGGTTTCCCTCTCACTGCTGCTCAGGTGACATTGTCCATCAGATACATTGTATAACTTTGTTTCCATTCGGGGCAGTTTGTATTTCCTGTTCCCTCCTCAGCTTCTCCACATGGGGGCAGTGTAGGGGCGCTGTGGGCACTGGGGTCCCGCTTGGCACTGCCCTGGTAACCACATCCTCTATAATTAGAAGTCTTGGGTACAGATCTCCATTTTCTATTGTACACAGCCCTGCAAGATGTGGCATTGTGGTGCGGCTTCCTACCACCCATCAGCCTCATCTGGGCCGCGTGTTTGAAAGCCGACACAGTACAAATTAGAGGGGCAATCATCGAGCCTTGATGGGCGGATGATCAAACACTCCGAGCCGGGGAGGGCTGTGCATAAAAATATACAAGAGCCCCAACCATGTGGAACTGCAAATCCACAGCCTAAAATATGAACATATGGTCTCCTGTCATCCCAGGACCAGACTGCAGCAAGACCAGAGCCCCGGGACCTGCAGAGATGGAGGGGCAGATCCTCGGAAAAGCCAGAAACCCTCCAAACTGGAGCCGTAAAGATTTGTCTGGTCCTGGGAAAGCTGGGTTGTCACTCAGATAGAACCCACAGTCACCCCTGACGAGTCTGTGCTCCCCATCAAACATTACTGGAGCAGCTTTCCTTAGGACCAGGGGTGTAGCTACAGGGAAGGCAGCGGCAGCAGTCGCTACCGGGCCCTACAACCTGAGGGGGCCCAAACGCCCTCCTGCCACATAAGAGACCAGCATTGTAAGTGGTGCATGGTAACTGGGGGGCCCCATTTCACTTTTCGCACCAGGGCCCAAGATCTTGAAGTTACGCCTCTGCTTAGGACTTGGTTGTTCTGCTCTTATTCCTCCTAGAAATTCATTATCAAATCTCATCTGGGTGTTACGAATCAGAGGGCTCCAAAAAACTGGAATGGTAACTCCCGTCTCTCAGACTCCTAATACATTTCCAGGAGGAACAACAGAGGAACAGAGTTATAACAATGCTGGAGCTTCTTCTATTATATCACAGGGAACACAAGGATTTACATCCTGTATTATCCTCCAGAGCTGCGCTCACTATTATGCTGGTGCAGTCACTGTACATACATTACTTATCCTGTACTGATCCTGAGTTACATCTGTATTATCTCCGAGCGCTCACTATTTGCTGGTGCAGTCACTGTACATACATTACTTATCACTGTACTGATCCTGAGTTACATCCTGTATTATACTCCAGAGCTGCGCTCACTATTCTGCTGGTGCAGTCACTGTACATACATTACTTATCCTGTACTGATCCGAGTTACATCCTGTATTATCCTCCAGAGCTGAGCTCACTATTCTGCTGGTGCAGTCACTGTACATACATTACTTATCCTGTACTGATCCTGAGTTACATCCTGTATTATCCTCCAGAGCTGCGCTCACTATTCTGCTGGTGCAGTCACTGTACATACATTACTTATCCTGTACTGATCCTGAGTTATATCCTGTATTATCCTCCAGAGCTGCGCTCACTATTCTGCTGGTGCAGTCACTGTGTACATACATTACTTATCTGTATGATCCTGAGTTACATCCTGTATTATCCTCCAGAGCTGCACTCATATTCTGCTGGTGCAGTCATTGTATCCCTTTACCATGTCATTGTTGATCCTGATATATCTATTATTGGAGTATCAGATTTTCTCCTATTTTTTTTATTTTAATGGGGGGAAAAAAAAAATCTAATGTAGTTCTATAACCATTAGTATATATCACATCTCAGTGTATAGAAAAAAAAATGCCTCCAAAGTTAAAATTTAGAAAATGAGCATCAGAGTTTTTTTTGGTGTGGGGAGGGGGGAGGGTTAAATAAATGATTGAGAAAAAAAAAGTGCCCGTTTCCATGGCAAATGCAACAAAGTGAACTAAATTTTCAGAATTTTTATTATAGGCTTATAATGTACAACAGTTTAATATTGTAAAGATTTACAAATATGTAAAAGCTGAACACAACGCAACATGGCACTCACACCTCAAAAAAAAAAAATATATAAAATTTAAAAGTCACTTCCCCTACCACTCAGGTTCACACATATTGCTTTTGCGAGGCACCTTTAGCGCCATTATTTTTTTTTCTAATTTGTTAAATATCCTAAATTAGACTTGTTTACAAAGACATACAAAAAAAAAAAAAGTTTGTATCAACCTTCCCATCACCTCAGTTGTATAAAGTTTCACCAATATTTACAAAGTCCCTTAAATTACATATAAATAAATATGTACATTAAGAAAAAAAAAAACAAAGAAAAACCTCCGTCAATATCAAGCTACCATGCGGTAGGGGAGCAACTCACTGCAAAGAATCGCCGTCCCAATGGTGCCAATAATATAGTCGACTTATTTTACTGGTGGCATCTCAATCCCACTATACTTGTGTAAAAAAAAAAATGTGTGAAAAAAAAAAAAAACACATTTAGATAATCTATCAAGGCTATAGAATCCTGCAAAGGGTGGAATACCACTACAACAAAGTTTATGATCTGAGAAAATTGGCACAAAAAAAAAAAAGTAAAAAACAGGGCTAATGTAAGTCCAGTAATACATTAAAAACCAAGTTGCATTAGTTAAAAATTGGCACAAGAAAAAAAATGTAAACTGGGCTAAGAGAATGACTAACTTTTTTTGTTTTTTATTTTTTTTTTCTCCTTTACTACTGTAGGTAAAAAAAAGTGCCAAAGTGACAGGCTAAAAAGGTTCATTGCTTGACGCAAGACATGAAATTCTAATATTCGCACCTAGTTTGGTTTTCTGCACCTAACCCTTAATTTCCTATATAAAATTTGAAAGAAAAAAAAATTTCATTTTGCAACAATACCTTAATGCAGAACTTGGCTGAAGAGAAGTTATTGCATATTCAAATAGAATTTGAAAAAAAAAAAAAAAATTCATAAATTTTACTAAAATTTCCCCAAAGAATTCACACATTTAAAAATACCAAGTTGGAGCCAGAATAGAATGAAATATGCTACAAATTGGCTGCAGTCACACCAGGTACATGCACACAGCCAAGTCTCAAGTCCAGATTTTTCACTGTCGTCTCCAACCTTGGAGAAAATTTCCTATTTGGGGGAGGAGGGTGCTAAAAAGTAATCCCTGCAAGATTGGGGCGATCCCAAATGAAATGTGTGGAGGGAGGTGAAGAGGCTGGAAGTCGAGTGCAAAAGAGGAGGTTCAAACATTTTCTGGAAGAAAGTTCTTGGGTTTCTATTGAAAAAGTTCTCGGCCAAGACGTTGGGCAGTGAAGATGAGAAGACCGCACCGTCCCCTAATATTCCAGAGTCTCCGGGGGGCCCCCAAACCCATCCAAGGTCCTCACAGATTGGAAGCCAAGAGGAAAAAAAAAATAAAATTTAAAAAAGTGATAGGTCCCAGCCTCACGTTCCTCGAGTCAAACACTGAGCGTTGTCCATGCTCTGCCCCCCCATCATTTCCGGTGTTTGTCCATCTTGTCCAGACCCTTGTTGCCTTCTCCGGGGCTCTGGTCTCCCGCGCTCATGTACATTTTGTCTGCAATCTTTAACGCCTCGTTCAGGTAGTTTTGTACGGAGGTCATGGCGGCGCAAATGGCGGCGCTCCCGAAGCCGTGCGTGATGAGGCTGAAGTGAGCCAGGCAACTTTGGATTCCAGGTTCCAAAATGGGATTTGGTCTCGCGTTACCCAATGGCGTCCTGTCTTGCGTGAGGAGGTCTGTGAATTCTTTGCAGATTTGCCTAGAAAAAAAAAAAAACATTTGTTAAATTTTTTTGACCATGTCTACAAAATTTTAAATGTTTCTCAAATAAAATTTTCAAAATCGAAAATGGACTTTTTTTGTACACTTTTGGCGTTTATGCAAATTCAATTTGACTATTGCCATTTTTTCTTCCCCAATTAAGGCTATTTTTTCCCCTCGTCACTGAAGTCTACTCATTGGTCTTTAAAGGGACACTACCATGATTTTCAACATATTGACAAGCACTATTTAACTATCACATGGATTTTTTTGTGTACAATTTTAAAAAATTTCCACTATATACAAGAATTCATGTTTTATTTTGACGACTTCCCCTCTTTCAACTCTGATAGCAATAGTGAGGACTGCTTAACTGTTCTTCCAGTTGAATATGGGCAGAGAGGTGCAAGTGTTATCAGCAAGATCTGAGAGAGGTGTAAGTGTTATCAGCAGGATCTGAGGTAGTGTTATCAGCAGGATCTGAGAGAGGTGTAAGTGTTATCAGCAAGATCTGAGAGAGGTGTAAGTGTTATCAGTAGCATCTGAGAGAGGTGTAAGTGTTATCAGCAGGATCTGAGAGAGGTGCAAGTGTTATCAGCAATATCTGAGAGAGGTGCAAGTGTTATCAGCAGGACCTGGAAAGTGTGAAGAAAGCTGCAAAACCCCCTCCAGTGCAGAAACAGAGTACCCCCTATATCCTTTCATATATTGCTCTTGTCATTCCCCTGAAGTCTAGTCTAATCTGATCTATCCTTACTAATAGGATAGTGCAATCATATAATTAATACTACGTGTAATGAGACCACCTGCAGACCTGCTCTGCCTTTCACAGCAACAGTAAAGTGAAAATAGTCCACTCTGATGGCATACTCGTCCCTGCCCTGATGATCTAGTTTAATCTTATTTACCCATGTCCAGAGAATAGAGCGGTCCTTCTGTCATTACCCACTATTGGTAATGAAACCACCCTGCAGATAAGCTCTCCTCTTACAGCAACAGTAAAGGGAGATTAACCCGCTCTGATTATTCTATACTACTTGTACTGGTCTCGTCATTGCTCTTGAGTCTAGTCTAATCTTTATCTTGGCCTTACCAGAGAGCAATAGAGCAATCATTCGGTCACTACCAACTACTTGTAAGGAGACTACATAGAGATAAGCAGCAGCTGCAGTAAAGCGATAGTATGCCCAACCATTCAGGAGTTTTACCATCACTTACAGAAGGACAAGATTTTCAAATTGCATAGAACTGCGGAAACTAAAAAATATATATATGTTAAAAAAATCTAAATATTAGCCATCTATATAGTTTGCCAGAAATATTGGTTTTCACATAAATCCTCCTTTATGATGGGAGAGTCCGCTTAAGTTCTAATTAGATTCCAAAAAATGTTAAATATTTCTCTTCGCATAAAGAAAAGTTTTATTGCATAGACCCAAAGTTTTTTTTGGTGCAATAAATTCAAAGCTCCCGGAAAGGCACCTCCTCCGGTCGGCTGTACATGTGCAAACAAGACAGCGTCCTACAGGCAGCATGCAAGTCTGTCCGTCCAAATCGTTAGGCTACAGCCGGGTTGTCAAGACAGAATAAGTTTATGGCTGATACGGTGGCATTTTTTTCCTCCTAGATTTTTGCATTGGGTAAATAATTGGAGAAAGTGCAAAAAAAAAAAAAAGCAAAGATCAGTCAACATGTTTTGGGGCTGGAAAATGGCAGTTTCCCAATTTTTGTAATTCTAAAAACTACTGCAATAATACTTGATAAAGCAAGACTGCTATAAAAAGAAACTGCACCTCCACAAAAGTTTGAAATCACATTATTAAAAAAGGACAGAAAAAAAAAGTACAAAAAATAAAATGGACTAAGCAGTAAAAAAAAAAAAAAAGTAAAAAAAAAAAAGCTAAATTTTCTCTTCATTTCATGGGTTATTTAATGTTTTTTGCGTTAGATCCTTAATAAAATGGGAATTCTGTGGAGGTACAGTTTCTAGATAGGTCTTGCTGGGTAGTTTTTTGCTTCATTGACATTTTGAACCTGGACTCTACATAGTATTGTGATGCCCACTTCTTTCTTGGGCTTTGCTAACAAACGTCAAAAAAAATAAAAAAATAAAAAAAAAGTCTGATACAAATAGAAACAGGCATTAAAATTCTGGCCTCATCCCCTTCAGTTCTCTAGGTCTATGGTGCTTCCTGTCAGTCGTCTAATAGATGAGCAGTCGCTTAGTCAGCACCGAATGGTTTAAAAAACACCTGAGAATTATTAGACGAGATCCACAGAACACTAAAAAGTACTTGTTGAGATTTGTACACATCATAAAACCTCACTTAACACGGCGCACGCAGCATTCTTCAGGAACAGAACATTTATAACTCAACACACGAGTCCGGGAAAGAGGAGAGGAAGAGACCGAATTATTTCAAAAAAAACTGAGTTGTATTGGTAGTAGGAAACAAAAATTAATGGAGGGGGCATAATGAAGAGGGGGAGGGACTAAGGGGTGTAAACAAAACATTCATTGGGCACACTAATAAATTAAGCATAGGGAGGGACGCCCACTTATAATGCTCAACACATATCGGGATTGGTAGAATATAGAGCTCAAAGCAATGCGCCCCATATCGAGGAGCTCCAAAATAATGGCGCCCCCATATCAGGGAGCTCCAAATTAATGGCGCCCCATATCGGGACGCGCCAAATAATGGCGCCCCATATCGGGAAGCTCCAAATAATGGCGCCCCATATCAGGAAGCTCCAAATAATGGCGCCCCATATCAGGAAGCTCCAAATAATGGCGCCCCATATCAGGAAGCTCCAAATAATGGCGCCCCATATCAGGAAGCTCCAAATAATGGCGCCCCATATCAGGGAAGCTCAAATAAGCCCATATCAGGAGCCCAAATATGCCCATATCAGGAAGCTCCAAATAAATGGCGCCCCATATCAGAAGCTCCAAATAATGCGCCCATACAGGGAGGTATAAATACTGCTATATATCAAGAGTATAATAATCACATATCAAGGGGTATAAATACCTCACATAGGAACCACTTTGTAGAGTTGAAGAGCAGAAAGCCACCAACTACTTGTTCGCTACGAAAAGGAGCAATGTTTTTGTACCTGACTGGGGCCACTCAAGCACTGGGCCCCATAGCAGTCACCCTGTCTATAGCTACACTCATGCTATCCAATCAACCAGCCAGGTCTAAGAACTAGAGGACAAAGACACCATGAAATTGTCTCCAGGAGTAAAACTTTAGACTGGCACCAAGGAGTTTGGACTCTTGCAAGAAGGGTGAATCCTCCAAACACACTGGACTAGTGAAATGAGATTTGGTGACTATAGAGGAGGAGGGGGTTAGGACTTCTGGTGAGGTCGGGGCCGAGAGTCAAAAATTCACATTAGAAGCAATCCAGACGGGAAGTTCACCAGGTCAACATTTTGGTGCCGGACTATGAATGTTACCAATTTCCGAGGAGGGCGCCCACTCGTGCCCCGTGGAGCAGGTTACTTACTTTGCCGCGAGCAGCATGTTCTTGCGGTTCGCCATCTCGTTGCGCTCCAGGTGCGGCCGGCTCAGGTATTCGGCCACGGCCTTGGAGGGGAATTCGGTTTCACAAACGTAACCAAAGTCACGAGCGAGGTGCACGGCCTCACCTGCCAGGAGAAGACAGCGGTTATCAGGGACGGAGGAGGCAAGATTATTGTTGTTGCATTAAGCTTAGTAAAAGTCCGGCAGACAGAGGTGTAACGTAAAGCTCCGGGGCCCCAGTGCAAAATCCATAGAAGGGCCCTCACCTATCATGTGCCATTTATAATACTGGCATCTCCTTATGTGATAGAGGGGCCTTTAGGCCTCCAAGTGCTACAGGGCCCGGTAGCGACTGCTACACCCTATAGCTACACCCCTGCTGGCAGAGTAACCCCCGGCAACCCCAACATGGCCAGATCTCAGAAGAGGACACGTTTTAGGACAGTGTAATGGTCTGTAGTGCCTCATTGCACAGCATGGCGACCACGCGGCCAGCACTGGCACCTCACTGCGCAGCATGACGCCTCATTACACAGCATGGCACAACATGGTGACTCCATAGCTAGCAGTGGTGCCTCATTGCACAGCATGGTTACCCCACGGCCAGCACCTCACCGAGTAGCATGGCGACCACGCGGCCAGCACTGGCACCTCACTGCGCAGCATGACGCCTCATTACATAGCATGGTGACCCCACGGCTAGCTCTGGCACCTCACTGCACAACATGGTGACCCCACCCCATGGCTAGCACTGGCACCACATTGTGCAGCATGGCAACCCTGCGACCAGCACTGGTGCCTTACTGTGTAGCATGGCGTCTCATTACATAGCATGGCAACCACGCAGTCAGCACTGGTGCCTCATTGCACAGCTAGCACTGGTGCCTTCAAACCTCGCCACTAGCACTGGCGCCTGGCCGCACGTGGGCCCTGGGTGTAAGTCCACTCAAAGACAACATCCATAATGGAGTCTGTATGTTCTCCCCTTGTTCTCATGGGCTTCCTCCTGGTTCTCACTTTCCCCCTCTCCCTTCAGATAATCTATATTCCCAATTAGCCTGAGGCCAAATGAGGACAGCAGCCAGTGTGACTAGGGATCATCTCTGTACAGCGCTGCAGTATATAACAGCGCTATAAAAATGGATCAATACAAGGTTTTTGTTACTCTTTATCAAGACACAAAGCAAAAAAAAAAAACCCACACAACAAAACACAGCTGCACAATTTTTAAGCATTAGCCTCTCTAGAGGATGGGTTGCAGGTTACACATAATCCCGAGCTCCCACCTCGCTGCCATCACCAAGTAGCACCACTGAGCCCCAACCACCACCTTGAGTGAAGCATTGGTAAACTTTGCAAGAATTTTGAATTTGCCCAATTCCCACCCCCCACCGCTCCCAAAACATTTCCACCACTGGAGCCCCCGCCATGACAGACCACGCCACTCACCTTCCACCAGCGAGGTCAGCAGGGTCACGTTGGCCGCTTTCCTCCTTCCGGCCGGCAAGTTCAGACCGATTTTTTCAAGTTTCTCTCGCAACGACCTTCCTCCATTTTTGGATTTGGCTCTACAGAAAAGATAGGACAGAGCAGTCAGCATCTCACTGCAGCCGCCAAGGTGCATAACCAACAAAAACTGCTCAGACAAGGGCGTCGCTGACCTCACAGGGCAGGATGTCCCTCACAATGAGGCTGAACCATATCCCACAACGGAGCAGAGCGATCGGATGTCAGAAGAGCCCGGCTCCCCGGAGACGTCCGTGGGAACTTGGACGGGAATTCCCTTCCATAGAGATGCATTGGGGAACGTAATGCAAAAATTCCCCCCACCCACCCCACCCCACCACCCATTCTTCTCATTTCAACTTCTACTAAATAATCAGGATTTCGTTGTGTGACCTTGGGAACAGATGTTTTTGCACTTCGGAGACGCTCGCCCCGTGCACTCATTAATGCGCACTATTTATAGCCGGAGAGTGGCCATATGATAATGCGACGATCCCGACCCGGCCTCCCCTTCATGGATAGGTTTCTAGAGCAACGCGGCGTCACCGACCCTATCCAGATCACACATGAGGAAATAAAAAAACCTTCTTAGAAATCAAGGTGCGGAAGGTTAATTGCAGCAGAATGATACAAACCTAATGGACTTCTAGTATAATGCGGGTCAGTGCTCTCTGCAGGGACAGGAGGGGTGGTGGGCGCTTTTAGGGTCTTGTTTTATAATAAATATTTGCAGAAAAAGTTCACAAAGATCTTTATTCTTATTTATAAGTTCCTGTTTAATTTAATGGTTCAAGGGAAGTGGCGACAGGGAAGCGGCAGCGCAATCCCCCAGCATCAGAATACAGAGCAGAGAAGATGGATAGATGTATATAGCAGGGAAATAGTCAGAACTTGTTACTTATTATTCTAAATGTTGGCTCAGGAGTCCAGTGGGCGGTCCTACTGAACGATTGACAGCACGAGTGTCCATAGAAATAGAAGTCGAGTGGGCGGTCCAAAACAATGATTGACAGTTTTGTATGCGCTCATATACAAGAAGTTTGTCAGTCTTTGATTAGGACCACCAACTGGACTCAAGCCCCAGAATGAGCCAAGGTTTAGAGCAGGCATCCTCAAACGGCAGCCCTCCAGCTGTTGGAAAACTACAACTCCCATCATTTATATAATCTACAACTGTGGAAATGATGGGAGTTGTAGTCTCCCAACAGCTGGAGGATGCCTGATTTAGAGGAATAAAAAATAAATAAAAAAAAATTGGTCAACTCGGCTCCTCTCTGAAAATGGATTCCAAGCCACCAGCATCACGATATAGAGCAGAGAAGTTTTATTCTACAGGGAAATATTCAGTAGAATTTTAAACATCTGTGCCTCATTGTAGGGTCAGGAGTCAAGTGGGTGGTACTACTCCATGATTGAGAGCCTACCTGGATGTAAGAGTCCAGTGGGCGGTCTTATTGAACGATTGACAGCATGAGTGTCCATAGAGATAGAACCCTAGTGGGCGGTCCAAAACAAGCACGCATATACAGGAAGGCCGTTAGTCTGACTAGAACCACCCACTGGACTCAAGCCCAAAATAAGTAATGGTTTAGAGAGTGGGGGGTGGGGAGAAAGTCATCTACTCTCCGAAAATGGAGTCCAATCTACCAGCATCATGATATACAGCAGAGAAGTTTTATTATAGGGGGAAACATTCAGCAGAACTTTAAACATCTGCGCCTCATTGTAGGGTGAGGAGTCAAGTGGGTGGTACTATTCAATGATTGAGAGCCTACTTTTATGTAGGAGTCCAGTGAGCAGTCCAACCCTGTCACTGACACCCACATCTATGTGCACTTACATAGGAAGGTTGTCAATCACTCCATAAGACCACCCACTGGACTCCTAGGCCCAATGAGCCAAGGTTTAGAAGAATAAAAGTCTACTCATTGCCTGCCCTCCTAAAAGAAATCCAATCTTTCAGCACTATGTTGGTGAGGAGGAGTGAAAAGTGACAATCTCATTCTGGACAAAGGAGTCCAGTGGGCAGTCCTAGTCAACGATTGACAGCCTTCCTATATGAGTTTGCATAGAGAGGTGTCAATCACTGGGTAGAACCACCCTCTGGACTCTTAGCTGTATGCACAGTCAATTATGGAGTAGGGCCACCCAACGAGCCAAGGTTTAGAGGCATAAATCAGTCCAGTTATCTCCATCTCTAGCATGATACTGGCAGATTGGACTAGATTTTCAATGCAATAGGTTTGAATGGTTTTGACTATTATGAGACCCTTGTGGCCACATCAGGAAGTGCATGGTCAGGAATTGGGGGTAGAACCTATATAAATTTGCACTATAATGGGCAGGGGAGGGAACAAAACAAAAAAAATAAAAATTCAAGACAAACTCTATTCTCCCAGTGGTCACAACATGTATTGTCACCATCAAAAGGTTGCAACATTGTATCATTTTCAGAGTTTACAATAAAAACAAATGTAATTTTGTAACAAAAAGTTGCTCTTTGAAGAAAGTTTAAAAGAATAAAACAAAAAACACAAATCCGAGGCCAGAGCCGGTTTCTTGTCCCATTTGACGACAAATATTCCAAATATCCAAATGAGCCGAACGGTCGGGAGGGGGGTGGGAGAAATGTGGTCTAACGATCCCTGATTCATCTCCTGCGCCGGATTCTACGTGGGCCCCATTAACAACAATGCTCGCCATTGTTCTGCAGGGAACCCCACCGGAAACCGTGGAAGGAGAGTTTAGCTGCACTACAACCGTAGAGGAGTCTCCAACCCCCGTCCCCTATCATTAAATAAAAAGCAGTTGGGTGAGTTTCAATGGCCGGGAGAGATTATACACATTAACTATTCAGAGACCACTTCCACACCCAGTCACCAACCATCTGCCGCGCCACTACAAATCCCAACAGGCCCTGACGAGGTACATGAACACTGTATCTGGACTGCAAGGAAAGTGACATAAGCCATGGACGGGGTTGGCCATAGAAGGGAAGATTACCCTGGATACAAACAAATTTGGGATGTGGAGCCTTAAAGGGACATTAACCCAATTCCCAAACGCCTCATTCCTATACATGTATTGTCACGTAGGGTCTTTGAGTAGCCTTAAAATGGGTTTGTATAGGAGATGTTTGGGAAATTCCCAACAGTTACGAAGCCATGTCCAACACCAATTCCCAAAACAAAGACTCAAGAAAGTACTTTAACCTCCAACTTTAAAGGGACACTTCCACCAAAAATTTCAACCAAGTCTACGGACCACATGTATGAAAACGGTCTAGGTCTAAAATGCACTTTGTTGCCCATAGCAACCAAGCAGAGCCTATAGCAACCAACCAAAGCACCTCTCATTTCATATAGTGCGCAGAAAAGTGAGGGGCGCTCTGATTGGTTGCTATGGGTAACATTAATTTTTTTAGACCTAGACCGTTTTCATGCATGTGGCCCTAAATGTTCCACTCACCCAATCGTTATAATCCAATTTATGAGCAACTTGTTAAATCCCAGGTACAGACACAAGGAAACATCCTAAACAAGCCAACGACTGTTTCATGCACAACTGCGCTTCAAAGCCATCCGCAAATTTCTTTCCCATTTATAAGGGATTAAGCAGCCATTATATGGGTTTGGAGTGTTTTATAGAACTTTTTAAAAGTTTTCCTATGCACACAACTTCCTGGTGTGTTTGACGTCCCGCCGTGTGCTCTGATACGGCAGCAGCAAGGGGATTGCTGGACTTTTCTCTTCCAGACCGGCTATGGCCTGAGAGGTGTAAGTATTATCAGCAGGACATGAATAGTCACGCAGCGTACTGCAGTACGGGAATGCTGGCCAGCCTGTACTTCCAACGTGAGGTATCTCTCTGCTCCATACACCTTGACATTTCTCGGCATGAAGGTCACTTTTTTTTTTTTTTTTTTTTTTACGGGTGTACATTACGCGGCGAGAAACATGATTGTAAAATGACCATTATGTGAACAAGTGGTTTTACTGGGACTATTGTTTGTATCTCTGTGCAGTTACACGACTGAAATATGCAGTGCAATTACTCAGAAATACACAGTGTGAACATACCCCAAGTGTTATCAGCTGGACCTGATGGGTGTGGGGTGCATTTCTCTTTTCTTTGCCATGTGGTCTAGTCTAATCCTATCTATCCCTGTCCAGACATCAATAGAGTCACCATTATGCCATTACCTACCAGGGGTGCCAGTATGGCAGTACTCCTGTCAAGGGTCCTAAACAAAAAGGGGCCCAGTGATATGTTAGAAAATAGGAACTAGTAATGGGTGGGGACCCCATTTGATTTGGCTGCATGGGGCCCTGAAATGGTTACTAGATGACCGATGGCAGCCCTGTTACCTATTTGGAAAGGAGAATACAAAAAGATAAGCAGCACCAACAGTAAAGTGAGGGTACGCATCCCAGCGATCCATCACGACTACAAAAGGTTCTATACGCAACTTTTAATTGAATATGGCCTCTAGTGGGGAGGGGGGGGGCAGGAATATTGGTTTTAGCAAAATACACCTTTCTGATGGAAGGGTCCTTTTGAAGATTTTTTTTCCCATCCCTAACCCATTAACTTGACTGTTGCCTGGTCCATATTAGAGTTTCACATCATCATTTATGGGGAACCAAGAAGTTTTTTAGATTTCCAACCTGTTTCAGCACCAGAACCGTGCATCGAGACATGATAGGGGGATCAGAACGTTTACCTTCGGGGTACTCCTCCCAGTCAGGATGCGTTCACGCATGCGGGGGGCGACAGCCGCCGCTGCACTTCTGCTACAGTAACTTTGTACTTTGAGGTGGAGCTCAAGAGAGATAGTCTTCCCGGAACAGAGCAGAAGACCTCATTTGGATTAATGACGATTCCCATCAAGGAGTCTTTCTGGTAGGGCATGTTAAGGGTGTTTTTGCCTGTGGAGAAGACATTGATATTTAGTGATCAGTCAAAGAATAAGGTGCAGTAACTGGAGGCGTCCAATTGTTGGGCCTTTTTCCAGTAGAACATAAGGTTTTGTTGGACACCCCCTTTAATTGCCTATAGGTTTCCTCCAGACCTGAGCATTCTGTCTACACAGTCTCCAAGTTCCAGATTCCCTAACCCTGGTTACCCCATTCTACAACAAACTGGAAAGTCAATGGGATTGGTGCCAATTTGCATCTTATGGAAGGAGGCTCAAGAGTCCTCCTTAGAAGAACCATCAACTCTTGGATCTAGAGTCCTTGCTTCTTCCCCCACCCCAAACAGAAGAGGCGTCATCAGAAGAGCCACCAGGTCTCCAAGATGATCTCAAAACAAGGCAACAGTTCCATGACCACGTCCCCCTCCCTGAAAACGTGTATTGACAGAAGGGCGCGGAGGGACAGAGGCGCACGTGTTTCAGGATCTCAGACCCTTCACAATTCATGTGCCCTTCAGAAGAGCATGGAGAGGTTTACAGGAGAATTAGCAGCACAAAGGACTTAAGTCAATACCGGGATCAAACAGACAAGCCGTTTTTCAAAAGTGGAGGCCAGCTTACAACGGGGAGCGCACCGGGCAGTCGCCTGGACATAAATGGGCTGGGAGGAGATTTAGGATTGGAGGAAAAGGGGAGGGGGAGATTCTGAAGAAAAGTGAAGAATACAATGAAGTTCGTGAAGTCAATAGTTTGCTTTTGTAATGGAAACTTAAGAGAATTCTATATTTTCATAAATATTTTTTTTTTCTTTTCTTAAAAATTTTTTCTTAGCCGGCCAAAGAAGAATACATTTGCCGTCTAAAGAGGGAAAAGTTTAATACACAACCACCACACTTGTTTTTGTCCATAACAAGCATTTATACACATTCCCCATGTCCCCAAAACACATTTCCATAGATTTTTATATATCCATATAAAACACTGCATTTATACTACTAAAATATAACACCAAAACTTAAATTTTGCCACATACATCTTTTTATACCAAAATTTTTAAAATCCTTTTAATACACACAATAAACACCCCCACGTGTTAATGCCAATACACCATTTTATACCAATATTCAAAACCCAATTTAAAGTTTATATATTAAAAATTTTATATATAAAAAAAATTATATATAATAATATTTAAAAAAAAAATTTATATAAAATTTTACCACACACCAAGAAACCCAAACCAAACCCACAATAAAACAACTTTTTATTAAATGTTAAACTTTGGTTTCTAAGCAAATTTTCCTGTAATTTCCTGCCAGCTAAGCCAATTTATATATTTAAAAAAAAAAAAAAAAAAAAAAAAAAGAAGAAAAGGACAGAAAGTGTCTCTTTGTTTACAATCTCGGCAACAAGGAAAAAAAAAAATAGACAGATTACACAATCCAGATTCCAGCTCGGTGCCCAACTTGCATGAACACTCCGAAATTTACCTCCCCCCCAAGCAAGAAAAACCAGAAGCGGGCGGGATCAAATGCAGCCCGTCAAGCCTCGTTTAAATTTTAGTTTTCTTATACAGATCGTCTGCAGAGCAGTTCAAAAGCAACCCCAAATAACTAAAATTTTAAGTTCTATAGGGGCTTCTGTGCAGCAGTACAGGTTTTAAAATATCGGGTATTAAAAAAAATTTAAAAATGCAAAAAGATAAAAAAAACCTCTACCGTTCTATATAACCGGGACAATAAAAACCCTACAAAAGGAAGAAGTTTTTAAAAACGCCTCCCCAAGACCTCGGTGCAAACAATGTTTGTGATTTGAGGAAAGAAAAAAAAAACCTCATCAATCCACAACTAAATATTTTTCCCATGACACAATCTTTTGTAATCAGGAAAGTTTATAGAATAAAAGGTTCTGTTTTCTCTCAATTTGCAAGGGTTAAAAAAATTTTGGGGGAACCCACGCGGTCGATGAGGGAAAAAAAAAAAAATTCACAATGGGCAAAAATTTTCCATCATTACTACAATATTTGTTTGCTTTTTTTTCCCACAATCTTTTAATTAAGAAAAAAAAATTTAAAAGTTTCTAAGAACGGAAGAGAGATCATGAGATTGTGAGTCAACGCTTCATACATATTCACTGGGAGGATGAGGACGTTTCACCAACCTTTCTTAATGACCGTCTGGTCGTGCATGATTAGGCTCTGCTCTTCCAGACTCTGTATGGAAGGAAAAAAGAAGAAGAAGTTTAAAAACGGTTTTTTTCTTTTACTTTAAAAAATTCTTAATTCAAAAAATTTTGAAACTTAAAAAAAAATTTTTATCCCCTTGTTCTAATTGATTTTTTGCTACATGAAGGCGAATTTCTAGCGCTTTTAGCATCAGACATGGATCGTGTTTTATGCAAATTTGATATCAAGACAATTTTTAACGCATTAATGAAAGTTATGAAGCGAAATCTAACTTTTTAGACTCCCAAAAAATTTCAAAGGGTAATGAAATACCTTTAAAAAACGGCGTCCTCAAAACTGAAAAAACCCCTCCAGCTGTTGGGAAAACTACAACCCCCCATCAGCTTTTTATAATTTATAACCGTGGGCATGATGGGAGTTTGTTTTTCCCCAACAGCTGGAGGGGCTGCATTTGGGGGAGGTGCCTCTCTAACAAAACGGGGGAAACCATTCCAGAAAAATGGACCCCAAAAAAAAAAACCAAAAAAAACAAGGGGGGGCCCCCCTTCTATAGGGGGGTTAACTTTTAGCCAGCGGCTCTTTGCAAACAAAAGCATGGAAAATTGGGTCTAAAATTGCGAATCCAGCCCAGACAAGTACAAGTTTTCCGCACTCCTATGCCAGGAAGGAACTTCGGAGGGGAAAAAAACCCTCCCTTGCCAAAATTTTAGGATTTTAACAGGGGACATTCCCCGGAAAAAACCCTCCATTCGGGGCCAAAGTCGGGTAGCCCCAAAGGTTATCGGCGGGCTGAGGAGTCTAACCTGCCCCAGGGCCGTGCTGCAGAAGAATATCAGGTCTTCTTTGGAAGTCTCTTCCCAACCTGCCCGAGCTGGGATCCAGAGATGGGATGTGAGGGGCCCCAGCCCTGGTCTGTTGTGGTGGGGGAGAGGGTCCACTGTTTTCTTGGGCTTTGACGGCCCGGGGGGCCATGCTTGGGCTTTTTGGCTGGGAGGGGAGGGTGAGAATGTGGGGGGTTTTTGGGGGGAGAAGGGGGTCTCCCAGGTGGGAAAAAGGGCAAAAAGGGGAAAAAACCAAGGCTTTAGGGGAGGGGGAAATTTTGTGGCTGGAAGTCGGAGGACCCTGAATGAGAGAGTGGGGGAGCTGGGCTGTACAAGTGCTGGTTGCCCGACACAGATGGAAACCCTTGGGATTCCCATTGCTCCCCCTCCATCGGTCTTCCTGCAGAGGAAAAAAAAATAGAGAAATTAGTGCTGAAAAGGGGCCCTCTGATCAAAAGTTTTTAACAAAAAAAAAAAAATAAAAAAATTATATAAAAATAAAATTTAAAAAAATTTTTAATTTAAATATATATATAAAAATAAAATATATTTTAAATTTTTATTGTTTTAACCAATTTTTTTTTTCATTTTTAAAATTGCAAGCTCTTGGGGTCAGGCTTTAAAAGGGACCATTACCCTCCATCAAAAAATGTGAAGCTTCACAGACAAGAGACTTTGTAACTATTTTTAAACAACTATTTACAAATTGTCTAATTTTCTGTATTTAGATTAATTTGCTTTTAATCCACTTTGTCAATTTGTAAATATTTGTTTAAAAATAGTTACAATGTTTTGTATTAAAGCTGATTTTAAAAATTTTGATTTAAAAAAAAAAAAAAAATTCTAAACAGGAAATTTATAAATAAATTAGAGCTGTTCAAATAAATGATTGCAGCGTTTGAGATCTTACATTTTCTGGTAGTAAAAGATAAGCTTCCAGTACAATTATCAATTTAGAGGTTTGTTTTTTTTTAAAAAAAAAAAAATTTAAAAAAAAAAATATATATGAAAAAAGTAAGGGACAAAAATTTGGGGTTTTTTTTCCGGGCCGGGGCCCCCGAGTTGATCAGCAGTTTGATCCCTGGTTTTAGCAGATTACAACTTTATGCTTATTAAAATAACAGGGTGAACTAATCAGGAGAGAAAGGAGCCCCCAACGAGCTCGGCTGTGACCCATCCTCCCTGTTAAATACCTCCTGTTGATTGCAAATGTTAATCTAATAACAGACCAAAAAACAACACAGCCTACAGACCGTGACCAATGGGGAAAAATGAATGACTGACCACGGAGGGGAGTAAAAGAATTAAAAAAAAAAAAAAAAAAAAGAAGGGGGTGAAAGGCCAAAGAAGGAGTCGACTCCTGACGCCTGGATCAGTCACCAAACTGTATGTAAATGAATATAAGAAAACCAGGTCATCATCATGCTAAATTTTTTTGGACTGCAAAAAAAAAAAATTTTCTACAAAAAACCAGCCATAAATTTGGACTAGGGGGCCCCAAAGCAAAAAAAAACTTCTAACCCAAAAAGGACCCCCCCCCCATGGACAGAAAAGCCCCCGTCCCCTGGCGCCCACTAGGGTCCAACAACAGAATTGCAAAATATGCAACAGGGGCTTTGGGGGCCAAGCAGCAAAGTCTCCACAAGGATCAAAGAAAAGCAAAAAAAAAAACAAAAAAAAAAAAATTGGCCCCAACAAAAATTTTTCCCCCGATCATAAAGCACAAATACAATTGTAGAATAAACAATGTAACGAAAAAAAGGAGCATGCAAGTGACCAGGGGTGCCGCAAACGACCAGGGGTGCAATGCAAGATTCCCCCAACAACACAGCTCTTTGCAGGTCAGAGGCAGAAATAATGCAACTATAGTAGTATCTGCACACTAGACTACGCCAAAAAAATAGCAGAGCCCGAGGCTCACCCCCACACTCCCCCCTCATACTTGGACATTTTCTCCGTTTTCCCAGCATGGTGGGCCATCAGTATCCACAGTGTATAGTATCCCAGGTCAGGCGTATTCCCGGTGGCAGCGTTAGGATCGGGGTGGAAGGGGTCCCTCAAAAAACCGCTGGGGCTTATAAATCCCCCTCTACCTCCCTGTCCTCCCTTAATGCTCCTATTAAGGGAACTCCCCCAAAAGGGGGGGGGGGGGTGGCCTTAATAAGAGGGGGGGGGGGGAGGACCAATCACAGGGACCGACCCACTCTGGCCAAGCCCCACTCCCGGGGGCGGGGCCCCCCGGCTCCCCAGCCTCGACTTCCGGGGCTTTATAATCACAATATTGTCAGTGATACTTTATCTGCAGAGGAAATGTTCCCATCTCCCGGGGAGCAGCCCCCAATGCTTCCCCTTCCCCCCACGTCCCTTTTCAAACATTTTCAGGAGGGGGAGATGGAAAGAGGAGGCAAAAAAAAAACCAAAAAAGTTTTTGGAAAAGGGGGCAGAGGGGCGAACCGGGCACAAGGCTCGGGAGAGGGCTCTGGAGGGGGTGCTGCATGGTGCAGGGGAAAACAGAGACTGTACAGGCATTTTTTTAAGAGGGCAGAATACAGATATACACAAAATTATATAAAAATACAAGAAAAGAGCGAAAATTAAACACCCCCCCATAGAACTACAAAAAATGTATAAAACATGACTGCAAAAATTTGAATATTTTTTTATATATATATATATATATAAAAAAACTCAAATTTACAACACAAAAAACCCCCCCCAAAAACTACAAACATTGTATAAAACTCTTATGAATTATAAATATATATATATATATATATATATAAAAATAACACACAAACCCCCTAAAAAAACCCCTTGTATATCATGGGACTGCAATTTTATAATTATATTTTATAATTATACAACCAAAAACCCAACCCCCCCCCAAAATCAAACAATTTAACATTTAAAAAAAGTATAAAAAACCTTTAAAATAAATTTTAAAAAACCCCCCAAAACCCAAGGATACACAACCCCAATTTAAACAACCCCCCCCCAAAAATTTAAAAAAAAATATAAACCCAAAAACCCCCCCCCATAGAACTACAAAACTTGTTTCATGATGCCCCCCAAAAAAAAAAAAAAAAAAATAATTGTTAAAAATTTTTAATTTAAAAATAAATAAATTTTTAATAAAAATATAATACACAAAACAACAAACAACAAAAAACCCCATAAACACAAAATTGTAATCCCCAAAAAAATTATTTTGCAATAAATTTAAAAAACAAAAAAAAACCCCAAAAAACCCAAAAAAAATAAAAACAAAACAAAAAAACAAACCCCCGGTACCATATTAATTTCATACTTGTTTTAAAAGACGCAATAATATAATATATAATAATTATATAAAAAAAAAAAAACAATACAAAAAACAATGTAAAAGAGCGAAATTTAAAACAAAACACCAAGAAAACAAAATTTTAAAAAAGTACGCATAAAACCATTAACATTGGAAATGCATATAAAAATAAAAATTTATAAGACTTTCACAAAACGATAAGAAACTCCCCTAGAACTACAAACATTGTTATCATGTATGGCAAATATTTATTCATACCAATAAGGTTAAAATTTACTGATATTTTTCACACACACATTTCTGGGGGAAACCTATAATTACATACCTGAAAAATCAGGGGGGGGGGTCCCCAACTCTAGTCCGCAAGGCCCACCAACCGCTCATGTTTTCCCTTTGCGTTCCCCCAATTGCCCAGGTGATTTAATGATTTTTGAAACGGGGACTTAATTATTGTCAGTGCATTTTGTGGGAGATTCTGAAAACACGACGTGGGTGGGTCTTGAGGAGTGGTGTTGGGGAACACTGTTGTATATGATGTACTGCAATATATATATATATATATATATATATATATACACACACACCCCATAGAACTACAAACATTGTATATCATGTATTGCAATATTTATACATACACTATATAACACACACACACTGGATAGCCATATAATTACATACATAGTATATCATGTACTGCAATATATATAATATATATATTGTATATAGTATATATATTATATATATATATATATATATATATATATATACATACACACACAGATACAATACATAACATACATTAAGAGATCTACTGCTATATATAGACACACATACATGCAAACACCATACAATAACATACATTATATATGATATACTGCAATAGATAGATAGATAGATAGATAGATATCTATGAGATAGATAGATAGATAGATAGATATGAGATAGCTATGAGATAGATAGATAGATAGAAGATATATAATTGTAAGACAGATAGATAGATGATAGATAGATATGAGATAGATAGATAGACAGACATAATGGACACCCATATCATTACATACATTGTATATGATGTACCGCAATATTTATATATACATACACTATATAACATTATAACATTGGTTATTTACTGATATATATATATATATATATAGATAGACAGATATGAAATAGATAGATAGATATGAGATAGATAGATAGATAGATAGATAGATAGATAGATAGATAGATAGATAGATAGATAGACTGGTTATCCATATAATTACATACATTGGATATGATGTACTGCAAATATATATATATATATATATATACACAAATACAATACATAACATACAATGTAAAAGAGCGATATATACACACTCACCATAGAACTACAAACATTGTATATCATGTACTGCAATGTATACTCTATATAACATATTGTGTAAGATGCAGTATACAGATATACAATGTATAAGAGCTTCACAGCGATATATGAACACTCCCATAGAACTACAAACATTGTATATCATGTACTGCAATATTTATATATATATATAATATAGTGAGATTTACTGCAATATATACACTGTACAATAACATATCATATAAAGTGTATTGCAATATAGCTATATATATATATATATATATATATATATATATATATATATGTTTATATATATGATAGACACACATATCCCTATTTCACATAAGTATAATTGTTGTATAAAACATTTACAGCATTTTAAACTCATAAATAACATATGTAACATTTTTTATTTTTTTTATTTATTTATTTATTTGCATTTTGATAAAGGGCTACAAGTAAAGAAAACAGAGAAAATATTCCATAGGACATTATTACATTCAGCAAAAACTACATCATATTTTCTCCATTTCCCTTATTCTTCAGACCTTTATGAAAATGCAAAACATGGAAAATGTATCATATGTATCTGTGTGTTTGAAATGCAGTAAATCATATACAATGTATCGTGTGTTTATATAGTAGTAAATTTCTTATTCAATGTTTGTTATACGTTATATGTTTGTTATACAGTCTTTATATTAAAAAAAAACTCTTTATTTCACTTTATTTCACTTTTTGTATATTTCTTTTTGCCTTTTAATACAGGTTTATAAAAGTAAGGACAAATAGAGCACATGTCAGGCATCACTTCTGTACATCCAATTTTTTTTTAGATTTTTAAGAGAAAAAAATAGCTATAATAAATATTTTTCGCTAGAAGGAGATGGAATATTTTATGAAGTGGTTTAAGAAGCTGAGTGCACTCAGGACATGCTGCATGGTGCAGGTAGATGCCTGCAGGGCCAGATGGTGCAGCTGCCTCCTCACTGCTCTGCACCTCGCACCCTCCTCACTGCTCTGCACCCTGCACCCTCCTCACTGCTCTGCACCACGCACCCTCCTCACTGCTCTGCACCTCGCACCCTCCTCACTGCTCTACACCTCGCACCCTCCTCACTGCTCTGCATCCTCGCACCCTCCTCACTGCTCTGCACCTCGCACCCTCCTCACTGCTCTGCACCCTGCATTTTGCACCCTCCTCACTGCTCTGCACCCTCCTCACTGCTCTGCACCCTGCATTTTGCACCCTCCTCACTGTTCTGCACCCTCCTCACTGTTCTGCACCCTCCTCACTGTTCTGCACCTTTCATACTAATCTGCACCCTCCAAACTGCTCTGCACCCTGCACCCTCCAAACTGCTCTGCACCCTGCACCCTCCTCACTGCTCTGCACCCTGCACCCTTCTCACTTCTCTGCACCCTCCTCACTGCTCTGCACCCTGCACCCTCCTCACTGCTCTGCACCCTCCTCACTGCTCTGCACCCTGCCACCCTTACTGCTCTGCACTCCTCACTAGCTCTGCCCCCCTCACTGCTCTGCACCCTGCACCCTCCTTACTGCTCTGCACCCTGCACCCTCCTCACTGCTCTGCACCCTCCTCACTGCTCTCCACCCTGCACCCTCCTCACTGCTCTCCACCCTGCACCCTCCTCCCTGCTCTGCACCCTGCTCACTTCTCTGCACCCTGCACCCTCCTTACTGCTCTGCACCCTGCACCCTCCTCACTGCTCTGCACCCTGCACCCTCCTCACTGCTCTGCACCCTGCACCCTCCTCACTGCTCTGCACCCTGCACCCTCCTTACTGCTCTGCACAGCACCCCCACGCTCTGCAACCCTCCTCACTTCCACCTCACGCCTCCTCACTGCTCTGCACCCTCCTCACTGCTCTGCACCCTGCACCCTCCTCACTTCCTCACTGCTCTGCACCCTGCACCCTCCTCACTGCTCCTGCACCCTGCACCCTCCTCGCTGCTCTGCGCCCTGGCAGCTTCTTCTTTCTCCAGCAGTTTGTTGGGAGAGGATTAGGCGTCGCTCATTGGGTGTTGGGGTTGGCACAGATAATAAGCAGGAGAGGGAAATAAAAATACTTAAGTGTCCATTTAAATAAACACTTGACAAGAAGCTCCCACTATATCTCTCGCCTTGGGGAGAATGTGATAAGCTCTCATCCTCTGCCAGGCTCTGACATGTGGGCAGTGCCAGGCAGGCAGAGAGTGCTGGGCACCCGGGGCCCTCAGGTCCTGACACAGAAAACCAATGGGGGAATCTCCCAATTCCATTTATTCCAGAATATTCAAGCAATGGTTCCTGTCACTATTACCTAATAGTATCTGGGGGGGGGATCTATAATATAATGTGAGGGTAGAGCTATGTGTCATTAACGTGGCCTATAAACACTGATATCTCTGCTCTCATAGATGAAACCTGTGACGCTAGAGGTTTGCGCTCAGTTCAGCCGCTAAACAGACGCAAATTGTGCGTCAAGAACAGCGCAAAAAAATGCAGCGGCCTGGACCGAACTAGAGGCTTCTCAATCACTCCTCAGATTTACTGACTACTATTTACTGACTAGGAGAGAAGGGGGCATCGCCCTGAAATCTGCTGGACGACGAGAAGCGACTTTGACGCAAGTTCTGAGCAGAAGTAATGACCCTGATACCTTATACAGAGATTAAAAAGGATTTATAAGAAAATACCTCATATATATATATATTACTCTGCATCATATCATATATATATATATATATACACATATTACATGTGCAACATATATTACACACATATAGTCCATAAACACCCACACATAAGTATATTAAATATCACATACAGAAATTACACATTATACAACATATAGCATGTATTACACACAGAATACAAACCATAAACACCCACACATATAGTAAATATATAACATACATAAATGACACATTATACTACATACACATATACACACATTCATATAGCATATATTACACACAGAATACATACGCACAGTTATACATACATATATAGATTACAAATACTACACACATATAATAAACACATATACACACCTGTATGCATGTATCACACACCTTCACATATAAAACATACACACATATTCCATAAACACATATATTACATTTATCACATACATATATTACACAGATATACTATACATACACATATAGCATATATTACACACATAATTATATATACACATCTATATAAATTACATATACATTATTATACACACCTGTATACACGTATCACACACCTTCACATATAAAACGTACATTCCATAAACACCCACATATATTAAAATGTATCATATACAGAAATTACACAGATATACTACATATACATATAGTATATATTACACACATAATACATACGCACATTTATACATATCTATATAGATTACATATACTGCACATATACATATATCACACACCTTCACATATAGAACATACACACATCTATACATGTATATATAGACATAGTACACACACACAAATATATATTAAACACATATCACACTTATGTTACACACATATAACATATCCACATTTATGCCTAGATTACACACACACCTGTATGAATGGATTAGATACACACAGATTTACTACACAATATTAATACATTCACTACACATAGCCACATACACCCACATATATACCATACACACATATAGATACTGAGATTAGATACACATGAATATTACAAACAGATTACATAAACACCTATATAGATTAGACACACATTTACTACACAATATTAATACATTCACTACACACGTATAACATACATACCCACATAAACACACAGATTAGATACACACATGCATATTACAATCGTATATAACATACACACCTATATAAATGGATTAGATACACATTTCCTACACAATATTAATACACGCATTACACAAGTATATAACATACATATATTATACACATACATAGCCACACACACAAATATATAACATATACATAACACACACATATACATACATAGATTAGATACACACATTTATAACCCCTATGGAGCCAATTTTCCAGACTATCGAGGCTGGAGACATAGACCGCATTTTCTATTTTTCTACCTAAAACTTCACCTCTTCCCATCACACAATGCTGGGGGTTGTAGTCCGCATTACAAGCCTATAAATCCCCCTGTCCCAAGCCTCCGCCCGTGTGCAGCCCGGAGAGGTCATCAGCAGCTCATCTGCATTAGCATTTGTGGTGGGGCTGAGGCTGGAGATGATGGGGGTTATGATGAGAGGTTAATTCCCTTGTTGTTGTCCCATACAAAATGCCTTTGAAATGCAGGTAACAGCAAGTGCCGGCGCCAATGTGCTGGGATATACAGGAGCCGGTGGAGGGGCCCCTAATGTGCTGGGACATCCAGGAGCCCCCAATGTGCTGGGATATCCAGGAGCCCCCAATGTGCTGGGAGATCCAGGGGCCCCCACTGTGCTGGGACATCCAGGGGCCCCCAATGTGCTGGGAAGTCCAGGGGCCCCCAATGTGCTGGGAAGTCCAGGGGCCCCCAATGTGCTGGGACATCCAGGAGCCCCCAATGTGCTGGGATATACAGGAGCCCCCAATGTGCTGGGACATCCAGGGGCCCCCAATGTGCTGGGATATCCAGGGCCCCCAATGTGCTGGGACATCCAGGGGCCCCCAATGTGCTGGGACATCCAGGGGCCCCCAATGTGCTGGGATGTCCAGGAGCCCCCAAGGAGCTGGGACAACCAGGGGCCCCCAATGTGCTGAGACATTCCGGGGAGCCCCCAATTTTGCTGAGACATCCCGTGGCCCCCAATGTGCGGGGACATCCAGGGGCCCCCAATGGGCTGGGACATCCAGGGGCCCCCAATGTGCTGGGATATCAGGTGCCCCCAATGTGCTGGGACATCCAGGGGCCCCCAATGTGCTGGGACATCAGGTGCCCCCAATGTGCTGGGACATCCAGGAGCCCCCAATGTGCAGGGATATCCAGGGGCCCTAAATGTGCTGGGACATGCAGGAGCCCCCAATGTGCTGAGATATCTAGGAACCGGTGGAAGGGTCCCCAAGGCGCTTTCCAGAACCCCCCCACTGTGCTGGGACATCCCGGCGCCCCCAATGTGCTGAGATATCTAGGAACCGGTGGAGGGGCCCCATTAATAAAGACGGGGACTACTACTCCCACCCTCTGTATGAGGCGGGCAGAGAAGCTTATTACACGGAGTCTGTCATTTTGTCTATCCGCGGGGCGCCTGGACTTTATAACTTTCCTCCTTCCTACATTTCTCGTCGGACATTTTCCTCCCTTCACATTTTGTCGGCTTCTTACTTCGCAGTTTGTAAAGTTCTTCGATCTGCGACACTTTTTGAACAAACTTTTCCCGCACGAAAGAGTCAGAAAATTCCAAAACAAAACTGTGCAACAAATAGAGAGAAAAAAAATCTGCCCAAATGTCGCACAACCGTAATAACCCGACACGAGAAGGATTATATTCTGACCAGTTAACCTGTAAATTGCCGGATTCCCAATCACAACGACGCATCTTGACATTTAGAATTTTAAAACTTTTTTTTTGTTTTTTGTTATTGTCGCACGGTTGTTGATTTGGGAACTTTCTTGCGACATTTGCTCTTGTTGTAATAGTCGCGCCTGCGTCTGGATCCGGATCCTGCAGACGAGTTTTTTTTTTAAATTATATTTGTTTCTAAAATTTTGCCCTCTTTTGGGGAAAGTTTTAATCTGAGGATCAGGAGAAGGAGAAGCCGCGGCTCGGGGCAGATTACCGCGGAGATCCCGCCATTGGGGGGACCCCTGTTTCCCTCCTAAAACCCAGGGGGGTTTTTAAAAATCCAGCATAACACTTTTATTGTCAAAAACCGGAATTTTTTTAATTTTTTTTTAACTTGAGGCAATTTTTTAAAAAAATTTTTTTGTTACTTTAGATTTATACTTTTTGTATTTTCTTTTAAATGGTAACATTTTGTTACATATTTACAAAACAAACTCTGAATTCGCTTCATATCCCACAAACACTATTTATAAATTAGGATTTTTTTTTTGCCAATAGTTTTGTAGCTAAAGAAGTTTTTTTGGGGGGTGATCTGAGCTATGAAGCTATCACAGTGTTTTTGACGCCCCAAACACCCCCACCTCCATGGGCAGGACCTCGGTACCTGTGAGGGGAGTAATGAAGCTATCACCTTATTTTTGATGTACTTACAAAATAAACTGAATTCGCTACAGATTCTATAAATACTATTTATAAAGTAGGATTTTTTTGGAATAGTTTTGTAGCTAAAGAAATTTTTTTTTTTTTTTTGGGGGGGGGGGGGGGTGATCTGGTTTAAGCATCCCGTTTATTTGATGCCCTAAATACCCCTCCCTTTATTGGAGGACCCCCACCTCCATGGACAGGACCTCGGTACCTATGAGGGGAGTAATTGGGGAGGGGGGAATACTTCTATGTATGTTGTCCTGATTTTAAAAATCCTAGGCGGGTGATCCCCTTTCCAAGGTAATAAGCGTTCCCCCCCCCCCCCGGGAGACTTGAGATTTTTTTTATGTCCCAAAACCCCCAAGGGATTTTGCAGTTGCAGCTTCGTGGGGTGTCAGGGTGTGAGCTCCATAGTAAGTGTGTAATCAGCAGATAAAGCACAGAGTGATCATAGAGGATCCTGGTGCCGCTTACCTGCCACTCCGACCTCCCCAGCAGAGAATTCCCCGGGGGATTTGGGGATATTAGCGGACATTTAGCAAACCTGAATGTTACCTATAGTCATCAGGCACCTAAGACTTGCCCAGGGGCCGGGATGCGCATTGACTGGGGGACCCAGCCAAAAAAAAAACCATTTCCCAGGCATCCCCAGCCCCTCACCTCCTCCCCCCTCCGTCCAAGTCACCTCCCCCTCGGGTTTTCAGCAGGGAATAGGTGTGCTCCGTCACAGGGGCAGACACCTGCGGGGATCAGACTGTGAGGATTTGTGCTCTGTTTTCTTCCCTGTGTGATTCAGATTGAGCTGTGACTAAACCCTATCTTTGGGTGATCAGCTCCTTGTACTAAAAAATTAATTTGGGGAAGGGGAGCTCGAAACCTATCCTGTGTGATACTGGGGTGCGAGCTTTTGTATTTTAACCCTGGTATATTCCTTTAGCTGTGTTCTAATCTTTCCCTTGTTATACTTCTCTGAGCGGGGTATCTAATCCTATCCCGTGTGATACTTGGACTTGTACTAATCCACCGTGTTAACGTCTGTGAGCTGTGTACTAATCCTCTCCTTGTGATAGTTGTTTAGCTTGTTTAATCCTATCCTGTGTGATCCTCTGTGGTTGTGTATTAATCCTTTTCCCTTTGATCCCTCTTTGGGCTGTGTATCTAAAACCCACTTGTGTGTATCTCCCTATCCTGTGTATACCTTTTTTCTGAGGGTGTTATCTAATCCCATCCTGTGTGATACCTCTGCGAGTTTGGTATCTAATCCATCTTGTGATTTTCCCTTCTGGGCCTGGTATCAATCCTATCTTGGTGTTTCAACCTTCCTGTGTGGGTTTTTATTTTTCAACCCTTTTGTGAACCCCCGGTTTTGGGATCTAATCCTATCCTTGTGATACCGTTTTTGAGTGTGTATCAATCCCTTTTTTTTTAAACCTGTGTGATACCGTTTGCTGAGCTGGTATTAATCCTACCTGTGGTACTCTCTGCTGAGTTGTGATCTAATCCTATCCTTGTGATACCGTCTGCTGGCGGTATTTAAACCTTATCCCGTGTGTACCGTTTGCTGAGCTGTGTATTTAATCCTATTCTTTTGTGAAACCGTCTGCTGAGCTGTGTATCTAATCCTGTCCTGTTTAGAACAGAAAAAACGGGACCCGGCGCACATGGAAAATAAAAAAAGCCCGAGCTAAAGGCTTATTTTTAAAAAAAAAATGTCACTTTTATTCCTAAAGGTGCCCAAAAGGATCACCCCCAAACATTAAAAACATGACATAAAAAGTATTAAAAAATAACGCGTTTCGCACATGAACCCGTGCTTCCTCAGAACCTCTGTTTTAGCTTCATTTCTCTGTATGGACCTGATGAAAAGCGTCGTCCTGTTTGAATGTCCTAATAAACTGTATCTATACTTTATCAGTTAGGCCATCATTCCCTCTTTTTTTTTTCCCCTTTTTTTTACACTATAATTTTTGTGATTTTTTTAATATAATCCTATCTGGGTGATACGGCTGAGGGGGTTTTATCTAATCCTATCCCGTGTAAACCCTTCCTGATGTTTGCCCTGTTCTTAATCCATCCCGTGTGAAAATGGTGGCCGGGGGTTTCTTTTAAACAACTGTGGGGGGTACCGTTGTAAAACTTTTTATTTTCCTAAAAACCGGTATTAAACCCTTGCAAAATTTAAAAAAACTTAACCCTTTTTTGGAAACCGGCGCTACCCGTTGCATCAAAAAACCAAAAAAAATCTTGTGATTTTCTTGGGGGGGGGGGGTGGAATCAACCAAAAAAATGTTTGTATCAATCCTCCTTTGGGGTGATTTTTTTTTTGTTGTTGTATTTTAACCTTTTTCTGTTTTGAAACCTTTTTTGCGAAAATTTTAATTTCCCAAGTTTTATTAAAATTTTTAGCGGGGACTATTTTTCTTTGTTCCCATTCCATCCCGTTTGTTATTTTTTCTTGGAGCGGTTATCCAAATAACCTGTTTTTCAAAAACCCTTATTGGGGGTTTTGTCTTTGCCCAAAACTGTTGTATTTTATCTGTATTTTTCACCTACGTTATATATCCTATAAACCCCCCCGTGTTTTCTTTTCTTTTTTCCCAATCCCTTCCCGTGGATACGTCTGCGAGCTTGTTTAATCCTATCCCGTGTATTAACCCATCCCGTGTGATACTGTCTGCTGAGCTGGTTTTCTAAACCTACCCGTGGTACTTTTCTGAGCGTGTATCTAATCCTATCCTTTTTGATACTGTTCTGAGCTGCTTCTAAACCTTTTTTGGGGGGGTCGTCCTTTTAGCTTGTGTTTTTAAAAACCTAAATTTTGTGAAATGTTGCTGGCGTGTATTTGGATATGTTGCGAGGCCCCGGACAACCTATCCTTTGGGGGTCTGTCTGCGACTGTGCCAAAAATTAAACCGGTTAAAATTTTTTGGGCGGGGGGGGGGGGGGGGGGGGGGGTTAAATTAAAACCTGTGCGGTGGCTACTGGTATGTTAAAATTTTCCTTTAAATACCGTTTCTAAAGCTTGTTCAACCTTCCCGTTTATCTTCTTGAGTGGAAAAATTATCCCCAACGCTGTAGTTTATTTTTAACCATCCTTGTTGAAACGTTGTGGGGGACTATTACATTTAAAACTAACTGATTAAAGCTTCCTTGGGGAAAGTTGGGCCTGTGAAGCTCTTTTTGTATTTTTTCTGTTCGGTTTAAAAAATAATTTTCAAAGGGGAGGGGTTTAGTTTGGATAAAAAACAAAAAGGGAAAAAAAAAAATTCCAAAGGCCAGCGGGGGCGGTTTTAAAAAAAATGGGCCGCATTTTTTTTGGATTATCAGAAATGTAATGGTCCAGCATTGTGCCGGATTGTCAGAAATGTAATGGTCCAGCACTGTGCCGGATTATCAGAAATCTAATGGTCCAGCATTGTGCCGGATTATCAGAAATGTAATGGTCCAGCATTGTGCCGGATTATCAGAAATGTAATGGTCCAGCACTGTGCCGGATTATCAGAAATGTAATGGTCCAGCACTGTGCCGGATTATCAGAAATGTAATGGTCCAGCACTGTGCCGGATTATCAGAAATGTAATGGTTCAGCACTGTGCCGGATTGTCAGAAATGTAATGGTCCAGCATTGTGCCGGATTGTCAGAAATGTAATGGTCCAGCATTGTGCCGGATTATCAGAAATGTAATGGTTCAGCATTGTGCCGGATTGTCAGAAATGTAATGGTCCAGCATTGTGCCGGATTATCAGAAATGTAATGGTCCAGTATTGTGCCGGATTATCAGAAATGTAATGGTCCAGCATTGTGCCGGATTATCAGAAATGTAATGGTCCAGCACTGTGCCGGATTATCAGAAATGTAATGGTCCAGCATTGTGCCGGATTTCAAAATGTAATGGTCCAGCATTGTGCCGGATTATCAGAAATGTAAATGGTCAGCATTGTGCCGGATTATCAGAAATGTAATGGTCCAGCATTGTGCCGGATTGTCAGAAATGTAATGGTCCAGCATTGTGCCGGATTATCAGAAATGTAATGGTCCAGCATTGTGCCGGATTTCAGAAATGTAAATGGTCCAGCATTGTGCCGGATTATCAGAAATGTAATGGTCCAGCATTGTGCCGGATTATCAGTAATGTTATGGTTCAGCATTGTGCCGGATTATCAGGAAAATGGTTAATTGGTACAGCACTGTGCCGGATTATCAGAAATGTAATGGTCAGCACTGTGCCAAATATCAGAAATGTAAGGGGTCCAGCACTGTGCGGATTATCAGAAAGTAAGGGTCCAGCTTTGTGCCGGATTATCAGAAATGTAATGGTCCGCATTGTGGGATTATCAGAAATTTTATGGCCCAGATTGTCCCGGATACCAGATTTTCCCAGTTTTGGAAGGAAAGGGGTGATTCTGGCTAGAAGACCTCGTCCCGGCGATCCCCGGTGAGTCTGACATTTCCCCATCGGACGCTCGTCCCCATCAGGGGACGCGGACTTGTAGTGACTGTATTACTCTGGGGGGGGGGGCACACAGTGACATTTGGGGGTGTAATAACTATTCAAGTTTATGTGGTTCTTGTATTTTTGTTTTTGCCAAATTAATTTCCAGACACAAACCCTCTTGTTTACTATAGGAAGCCCAGATCTCGATTTCCCATAGTGGGGCCCAGGTGTAGATTGCCCATAGTGGGGCCCAGGTGTAGATTTCCCATAGTGGGGCTCAGGTGTAGATTTCCCATAGTGGGGCCCGGGTGTCGATTTCCCATAGTGGGGCCCGGGTGTCGATTTCCCATAGTGGGGCCCGGGTGTCGATTGCCCATAGTGGGGCCCGGGTATCGATTTCCCAGAGTGGGGCCCAGGTATCGATATCCCAAAGTGGGGCCCAGGTATCGTTTTCCCCATAGTGGGGCCCAGGTATCGTTTTCCCATAGTGGGGCCCAGGTGTACATTTCCCATAGTGGGGCCCAGGTATCGTTTTCCCCATAGTGGGGCCCAGGTATTGATTTCCCCATAGTGGGGCCCAGGTATCGGTTTCCCCATAGTGGGGCCCCGGTATCGTTTTCCCCATAGTGGGGCCCAGGTAACTTTTTCCCCTAAGTGGGACCCAGGTGTACATTTCCCATAGTGGGGCCCAGGTATCAATTTCCCATAGTGGGGCCCAGGTATCGATTTCCCCATAGTGGGGCCCAGGTATCGTTTTCCCCATAGTGGGGCCCAGGTATCGTTTTCCCCATAGTGGGGCCCAGGTATCGTTTTCCCCATAGTGGGACCCAGGTGTACATTTCCCATAGTGGGGCCCAGGTATTGTGTTCCCCATAGTGGGGCCCAGGTATCGGTTTCCCATAGTGGAGCCCAGGTATCGATTTCCCATAGTGGAGCCCAGGTATCGTTTTCCCCATAGTGGGGCCCAGTTATCGTTTTTCCCATAGTGGGGCCCAGGTATTGGTTTCCCATAGTGGAGCCCAGGTATCGATTTCCCATAGTGGGGCCCATGTATCGATTTCCCATAGTGGGGCCCAGGTATCGATTTCCCATAGTGGGGCCCAGGTATCGATTTCCCATAGTGGGGCCCAGGTGTACATTTCCCATAGTGGGGCCCAGGTGTACATTTCCCATAGTGGGGCCCAGGTGTACATTTCCCATAGTGGGGCCCAGGTGTACATTTCCCATAGTGGGGCCCAGGTGTACTTTTCCCATAGTGGGGCCCAGGTATCATTTTCCCATAGTGGGGCCCAGGTATCATTTTCCTATATTGGGGCCCGGGTATCATTTTCCTATATGGGGGCCCATGTATCGGTTTCCCCATAGTGGGGCCCAGGTATCGGTTTCCCCATAGTGGGGCCCAGGTATCGGTTTCCCCATAGTAGGGCTCAAGTATCATTTTCCCATAGTGGGGCCCGGGTATCATTTTCCCATAGTGGGGCCCGGGTATTGATTTTCCACAGTGGAGCCCAGGTATCGATATCCCACAGTGGGGCCCAGGTTTCATTTTTCCATAGTGGGGCCCAGGTATCATTTTCCCACAGTGGGGCCCAGGTATCATTTTCCCACAGTGGGGCCCTGGTATCAATTTCCCACAGTGGGGCCCAGGTATCATTTTCCCACAGTGGGGCCCAGGTATCAATTTCCCACAGTAGGGCCCAGGTATCATTTTCCCACAGTGGGGCCCAGGTATCGATTTCCCACAGTGGGGCACAGGTATCGGTTTCCCACAGTGGGGCCCAGGTATCGATTTCCCACAGTGGGGCCCAGGTATCGATATCCCACAGTGGGGCCCAGGTATAATTTTTCCATAGTGGGGCCCAGGTATCGATTTTCCACAGGGGAGCTCTGGAACAAAATCTCTACTGACCATAGTGGATCAGGTAAGACAACCCCAATGCAGTTTCGTAGGTCCAGGCAGGTGTGGAGGTAACAATCACATCTGGGCCCTAATGACCCAAAGGGGAAAAATGTAAGTACAGTTCAATATTTCGGGTGGGGCCCATAGGGGCAGAGCAGCCATATTGGATGTCTCCCAGCTTTTCCAGGATTTCTATGGAGCTGACACAGGGCGGACAATTTCCTGGGGCCACAGCTCTGTCCTCTGTGGGCCGTGTTTACACATGTCTGCAGATAATAGGGGGCATTAGCGGGGGTCCGGGTAATTAGTGTGAACGTCCTCACTCCAGAGTCAAAGCTAAAACAACCCAGATCATCATTAACCCCTAGACGTCTTCATTTGCAAATGTTCAGTAAATAGGGGCCGGTGTGCGGGACCCCCGCAGGGAGTCCATTCTGGGTCCCCCTTGTCAGAGCATTAATCCTATTTAACCCCTGCAATTCCCAGCATCACTGGGGACAGAGAATTAGCCCCGAGGGGCCGCGGCTGTCATGGGTCCCTCTGTGTCCTGCTGAGTTTAAAGCCAAGGAGACTGGACTGATCCGCCCAGAATCCGATGGGCACGACCATACTATGTTACTTTTCTGTTCCTGGGAAAGATGGGTGGCAATATGTGTGACACTCCACTGCAATGGCTGCCAGACGATCAAAGTACTAACACAAATATTTCGGCAAATTGTCCTGCTAAATTTGCCTTTCAGGAGTCTGGGAAAGCCTGTTGACTTTCATGTGGCGGCCATATTTTCTGCCACCCAGCTTTCCCAGAAACAGATGTAAGAAAGTCCTGGAAAATGGACAACTTCAACCATTATAGGAACATTTATTATAACAGGAAAAGTGAGGATAAAGTGGTCACTTGTCTTCTACATTCCTGGAGCAGGAAAAAGCTTAATATTCACATACATATGGTCATGGGATTGCGTTCCAACAGCTCCAGATGCAAACAACAGCCTTTCCGGTAATCAGACTATATTAGAAAAGTGTTATTGAAGTGATTTTCTAGGCATCTATCCAAAAAAAACACCAGGGTGGAAATGCCCTTTAAGCCCTTTAAGTGGGCAGGGCTTAGACAACTTTACACATTCCTAGACTCTGGAAACTGCAGCTGCCTCCTGATGTATTGTTATATTACACAGATGTCTATTGAGTCCATAGTGGACAGCCCCTTTAAATCTTGGGAGGAAGGCGGCAGGGACATGGTGCCGGGGCGCGGGGGGCTAAACAGATGGCGCTAAGATGATTAAAATGATGCATTGACTGTGACCTGCTATCACAATGGAGTCATACATGTTTAATGAACTCCACACCTGTTAACACGTTATAAAAGTAATGGCTCCCGGGGTGCAGGGTTGTTAAACCGCCCACAGGAACAGACGGCAACCGCCAACACTGTACTGCACACACGCCAGCGTCGTTGGGTCCTAGTTCAGGTTCCAGTGCCCTCGTCTCTACCTCTCTGTCTCTGCCTGAAGCAAGCAATACCCAGGGCCCATCATGCCCGGGGGCCCATCGGGGGGTTCCCCTGCTCCCCTATGGGCCAGCCCGAGCCTACTCAGAGGGGCGTGTCCGTGTAACAATCTCTCAGCTGTGAGAAGTATTTGATCAGGTTGGGTTTACAGTCTCTGGAGGATGTTCCCTGTCACTGACAGAAAGCAGAGATAGGAAGTGAAACTGCAAGTAGAGCAGAAGGTTGTAGAATCCTTCATTATCCAATTGTCTCCAGTGCTGCTCTGTCCCCAGTGCTGCTTACTGCCCAATATTCCACTGATTATCTCCCAGGATTGTCCCAAAATTCCTCCAAAACTTCCCACCATGCGGTCTGTGACTATGGGCGCTGCCGGATCCTTCATGATCGCCGGTTGTGTCTACTGTGATAAGTGGAACTGCTGCTGTCTGACAGCCGCTCCGTTTGTGTCCATTGAGGTAAGTAGTACTACTGCTGCCTGCCAGCTAATCAAGGTGTGTCCACTGAGATAAGTAGAGCTGCTGCTGTCTGACAGCCGCTCCACTATAGTTCATTGAGATAAGTAGAACTGCTGCTGTCTGACAGCCGCTCCAGTATAGTTCATTGAGATAAGTAGATCTGCTGCTGTCTGACAGCCGCTCCAGTATAGTTCATTGAGATAAGTAGAACTGCTGCTGTCTGACAGCCGCTCCAGTATAGTTCATTGAGATAAGTAGAACTGCTGCTGTCTGACAGCCGCTCCAGTATAGTTCATTGAGATAAGTAGAACTGCTGCTGTCTGACAGCCGCTCCAGTATAGTTCATTGAGATAAGTAGATCTGCTGCTGTCTGACAGCCGCTGCAGTATAGTTCATTGAGATAAGTAGAACTGCTGCTGTCTGACAGCCGCTCCAGTATAGTTCATTGAGATAAGTAGAACTGCTGCTGTCTGACAGCCGCTCCAGTATAGTTCAGTGAGATAAGTAGATCTGCTGCTGTCTGACAGCCGCTCCAGTATAGTTCATTGAGATAAGTAGAAACTGCTGCTGTCTGACAGCCGCTCCAGTATAGTTCATTGAGATAAGTAGACTGCTGCTGTCTGACAGCCGCTCCAGTATAGTTCAGTGAGATAAGTAGAAACTGCTGCTGTCTGACAGCCGCTCCAGTATAGTTCATGAGATAAGAGAATCTGCTGCTGTCTGACAGCCGCTGCAGTATAGTTCATTGAGATAAGTAGAACTGCTGCTGTCTGACAGCCGCTCCAGTATAGTTCATTGAGATAAGTAGAACTGCTGCTGTCTGACAGCCGCTGCAGTATAGTTGATTGAGATAAGCAGAACTGCTGCTGTCTGACAGCCGCTCCAGTATAGTTCATTGAGATAAGTAGATCTGCTGCTGTCTGACAGCCGCTCCAGTATAGTTCAGTGAGATAAGTAGATCTGCTGCTGTCTGACAGCCGCTCCAGTAGATTTCAGTGAGATAAGTATAACTGCTCCTGACTGACAGCCGCTCCACGATAGTTCATGGAGATAAGAAGATCTGCTGCTGTCTGACAGCCGCTCCAGTATAGTTCAGTGAGATAAGTAGATCTGCTGCTGTCTGACAGCCACTCCAGTATAGTTCAGTGAGATAAGTAGATCTGCTGCTGTCTGACAGCCGCTCCCCTCTCTGAATGTCTTACATGCCAGTGCGGGCAGTCGGCCGTCCATCCATCCGAGGGGTCTCGTCCTGAATGTCTCTGACACTTTCCAGCGGTAGCGATGGCATCCAATGTTGTCCTGCCCCCCCCCCCTCCCTCAGTGGCGTCATCCGCTGTTCATAACTAAGCCGTGCCAGCTCATTATCATAGGGACCCGGGGGTAAAGATGAAGCTGTTTGAATGGATTACAGCCGCTCTGCTATATATTAGATTATCCCTACACTAGTCCCCTGCCCTAGGCCTGCTACTAGTAATTAATCTCTCAGCGGGCCGGTCCCTCACATCAACCAGTGGCCACATCTGACCGCTCGGCCCTTTCATGCCTATGGCTGATTGCTGTCATCACCTCCATCCTCCTGCGTCCATAAGGAATCATGCAGTCATCACTTTTACACTCCCCAGATGGCCCAGAGTGTTTCCATTCACTGACTGCAAGCGGAGACTTTGTGGGATTGAAGCATAAGGTACATTAGCAAACTGCAGCACTCTTCACTATGTAGTGACATCTCCCGACCGCTCTTGTGTTCCCTGTGCTCTGCAGCAGCTTCTCTTATAGGTCGGTGCTGTTCCTCTGCTATTCCTCCTGGACAGTGGTTTAGCTGCAGGGGTCACAGCGGTCGCCCACAGGTCCCCCGGCCACAAAGCTGCGTCCTGCACTGGAGGTTGTCATAGCTCCACTGCCTGTACTGGGCCCTAAGTATATGCTCAGGCTTGGGACCTAGTAGACGCCGGAGCTGTCATCACGGAGTGGACGAGAGAGGAGAGCCAAGGTGAGTATTATTTTTTTTATAAAAGGGAGGGGTGGAGCGGAATACCTACCTACCTGAAGAGGCCCTATCTATCCACCATATGAGCCCCTATCTACCTGCCTAGCTACCACAAGGGGCCATATCTACCTTCTGGAAGGGGCGCTATCTACCTGCCTACCTAACATAAGGAACCTTATCTACCTGCCTACCTAACATAAGGAACCTTATCTACCTGCCTACCTAACATAAGGAACCTTATCTACCTGCATACCTACCACAAGAGCCCCTATCTACCTGCCTACCTACAATAAGGGGTCATATCTACATACCTGCTGGAAGGGGCCCTATCTACCTGCCTACCTACCATAAGGGGCCATATCTACCTGCCTACCTACCACAAGGAGCCCTATCTACCTGCCTACCTACCATAAGGGGCCATATCTACCTGCCTACCTACCACAAGGAGCCCTATCTACCTGCCTACCTACCACAAGGAGCCCTATCTACCTGCCTACCTACCACAAGGAGCCCCTATCTACCTGCCTACCTACCACAAGGGGCCATATCTACCTTCTGGAAGGGGCGCTATCTACCTGCCTACCTAACATAAGGAACCTTATCTACCTGCCTACCTACCACAAGAGCCCCTATCTACCTGCCTACCTACAATAAGGGGTCATATCTACATACCTGCTGGAAGGGGCCCTATCTACCTGCCTACCTACCATAAGGGGCCATATCTACCTGCCTACCTACCACAAGGAGCCCTATCTACCTGCCTACCTACCACAAGGAGCCCTATCTATCTGCCTACCTACTACAAGTGGCCCTATCTACCTGCCTACCTACCATAAGGGGCCATATCTACCTCCCTGCCTAGCACAAGGAACCCTATCTACCTGCCTACCTACAACAAGGGGCCATATCTACCTCCCTGCCTAGCACATGGAGCCTTATCTACCTGCCTACCTACCACAAGGAGCCCTATCTACCTGCCTACCTACCACAAGGAGCCCTATCTACCTGCCTACCTACCACAAGGGGCCATATCTACCTGCCTACTTACAACAAGGAGCCCTATCTACCTGCCTACCTACCACAAGGGGCCATATCAACCTGCCTACCTACCACAAGAGCCCCTATCTATCTGCCGGCCTGCCTACCGACCACAAGGAGCCATTTCTACATGCCTGCCTGACTACCTACTGGAAGGGGCCCTATCTACCTGCCTACCTACCACAAGGGCCCCGATCTACCTGCCTACCTACCACAAGGGCCCCTATCTACCTGCCTACCTACCACAAGAGCCCCTATCTACCTGCCTACCTACAATAAGGGGCCATATCTACCTACCTGCTGGAAGGGGCCCTATCTACCTGCCTGCCTGCTTACCTACCTACCACAAGGAGCCCTATCTACCTGCCTACCTACAATAAGGGGCCATATCTACCTACCTGCTGGAAGGGGCCCTATCTACCTGCCTGCCTGCTTACCTACCGACCACAAGGAGCCATTTCTACATGCCTGCCTGACTACCTACTGGAAGGGGCCATATCTACCTGCCTACCTACCACAAGGAGCCCTATATACCTGTCTACCTACCACAAGGAGCCCTATCTGCCTGCATGCCTACCTACCACAAGGAGCCCTATCTACCTGCCTACCTACCATAAGGGGCCATATCTACCTGCCTACCTACCACAAGGAGCCCTATCTACCTGCAAACCTACCACAAGGAGCCCTATCTACCTGCCTGCCTGCCTACCTACCACAAGGAGCCCTATCTACCTGCTTACCTACCACAAGGAGCCATATCTACCTGCCTGCCTGACTACCTACTGGAAGGGGCTATATCTACCTGCCTACCTACCACAAGGAGCCCTATCTACCTGCCTACCTACCACAAGGAGCCCTATCTACCTGCCTACCTACCACAAGGGTCCCTATCTACCTGCCTACCTACCACAAGGAGCCCTATCTACCTGCCTGCCTGCATGCCTACCACAAGAAGCCCTATCTACCTGCCTACCTACCATAAGGGGGCCATATCTACCTGCCTACCTACCAAAAGGAGCCCTATCTACCTGCCTGCCTGCCTACCTACCACAAGGAGCCCTATCTACCTGCCTACCCACCAAAAGGAGCCCTATCTACCTGCCTGCCTGCATGCCTACCACAAGGAGCCCTATCTACCTGCCTACCTACCACAAGAGCCCTATCTACCTGCCTACCTACAATAAGGGGCCATATCTACCTACCTGCTGGTAGGGGCCCTATCTACCTGACTGCCTGCCTACCTACCACAAGGAGCCCTATCTACCTGCCTACCTACCATAAGGGGCCATATCTACCTGCCTACCTACCACAAGGAGCCCTATCTACCTGCCTACCTACCACAAGGAGCCCTATCTACCTGCCTACCTACCACAAGGAGCCCTATCTACCTGCCTACCTACCACAAGGAGCCCTATCTACCTGCCTGCCTACCTACCACAAGGAGCCCTATCTACCTGCCTACCTACCACAAGGGGCCATATCTACCTGCCTGCCTGACTACCTACTGGAAGGGGCCATATCTACCTGCCTACCTACCACAAGGAGCCCTATCTACCTGCCTACCTACCACAGGGAGCCCTATCTACCTGCCTACCTACTATAAGGGGCAATATCTACCTGCCTACCTACCACAAGGGCCCATATCTACCTGCCTACCTACCACAAGGAGCCCTATCTACCTGCCTTCCTGCTTGCCTACCTACCACAAGGAGCCCTATCTACCTACTTGCCTGCCTATATCTAACAAATATCAGTGGCACACTAAAGACTAAATAAAACCTCAAGGTATATAGGAATATTGAAAATGCATTACTGCTAAGGAAAATATGAAAACCTGGGACTCTTGGTTTACAGTATTTGATCAAAGATTGTATTAAGCTCACCTCCCAAAACGTCAAGGGGATCCCAGAGCAGGTGAGTCCCTACACTAAATATGCTTCCTCACTAGGCGTCAATCCAGACTGCAACTTCAGGGAATGGTAGGAACTAGCAACTGGGTCATCCTGCAGTGGTTAAAAAGAGGCAGCTGAGTGCAGCAAGCCAATGAGATCGCCAATCTCAAATGAACTACAAAACATAATGAAGCTGTGCACATCTAAAATATATTCTGAAAAACGCAAGCAGTAATGCATTTCCAATATTCCTATATACCTTGAGGTTTTATTTAGTCTTTAGTGTGCCACTGATATTTGTTAGATATATGCTATTGCCTTTTTAGTGTGCACCTATGCTTGCGTTTTTCAGAATATATTTTAGATGTGTACAGCTTCATTATGTTTTCTACTTGCCTGCCTGCCTGCCTGCTTACCTACCACAAGGAGCCCTATCTACCTGCCTACCTACCACAAGAGCCCCTATCTACCTGCCTACCTAAAATAAGGGGCCATATTTACCTACCTGCTGGTAGGGGCCCTATCTACCTGCCTGCCTGCTTGCCTACATACCACAAGGAGCCCTATCTAACTGCCTACCTACCATAAGGGGCCATATCTACCTGCCTACCTACCACAAGGGGCCATATCTACCTGCCTACCTACCACAAGGAGCCCTATCTACCTGCCTCCCTGCCTGCCTACCTACCACAAGGAGCCATATCTACCTGCCTACCTACCACAAGGGCCCCTATCTACCTGCCTACCTACCACAAGGAGCCATATCTACCTTCCTGCCTGCCTACCTACCACAAGGAGCCCTATCTACCTGTCTACCTACCACAAGGGGCCATATCTACCTGCCTACCTACCAAAAGGAGCCCTATCTACCTGCCTACCTACCACAAGGGGCCATATCTACCCTCCTACTTAAAACAAGGAGCCCTATCAACCTGCCTACCTACCAAAAGGGGCCATATCAACCTGCCTACCTACCACAAGAGCCCCTATCTACCTGCCTACCTACAATAAGGGGCCGTATCTACCTACCTGCTGGAAGGGGCCCTATCTACCTGCCTACCGACCATAAGGGGCCATATCTACCTGCCTACCTACCAAAAAAGCCCCTATCTACCTGCCTACCTACCATAAGGAACCCTATCTACTTGCCTACCTTTCACAAGGGACTCTATATACCTGCCTACCTACCACAAGGAGCCCTATCTACCTGCCTACCTACCACAAGGGTCCCTATCTACCTGCCTACCTACCACAAGGAGCCCTATCTACCTGCATGCCTGCCTGCCTACCTACCACAAGGAGCCCTACCTACCTGCCTACCTACCATAAGGGGCCATATCTACCTGCCTACCTACTACAATGAGCGCTATCTACCTGCCTACCTACCACAAGGGTCCCTATCTACCTGCCTGCCTACCACAAGGAGTCCTATCTACCTGCCTACCTACCACAAGGGGTCATATCAGCTTGCCTACCTACCACAAGGAGCCCTATCTACCTGCCTGCCTACCACAAGGAGCCCTATCTACCTGCCTGCCTAGCACAAGGAGCCCTATCTACCTGCCTACCTACCACAAGGAGCCCTATCTACCTGCCTACCTACCACAAGGAGCCCTATCTACCTGCCTACCTACCACAAGGAGCCCTATCTACCTGCCTACCTACCACAAGGAGCCCTATCTACCTGCCTACCTACCAAAAGGAGCCCTATCTACCTGCCTACCTACCATAAGGGGCCATATCTACCTGCCTACCTACTACAATGAGCGCTATCTACCTGCCTGCCTGCCTACCACAAGGAGCCCTATCTACCTGCCTACCTACCACAAGGGGTCATATCAACTTGCCTACCTACCACAAGGAGCCCTATCTACCTGCCTGCCTACCACAAGGAGCCCTATCTACCTGCCTGCCTAGCACAAGGAGCCCTATATACCTGCCTACCTACCAAAAGAGCCTCTATCTACCTGCCTACCTACCATAAGAGGCCATATCTACCTGCCTACCTACCACAAGGGTCCCTATCTACCTGCATGCCTGCCTGCCTACCTACCACAAGGACCCCTATCTAACTGCCTACCTACCATAAGGGGCCAAATCTACCTGCCTATCTACCACAAGGAGCCCTATCTACCTGCCTACCTACTACAAGGAGCGCTATCTACCTGCCTGCCTGCCTACCACAAGGAGCCCTATCTACCTGCCTGCCTACCACAAGGAGCCCTATCTACCTGCCTGCCTAGCACAAGGAGCCCTATCTACCTGCCTACCTACCACAAGGAGCCCTATCTACCTGCCTACCTACCAAAAGGAGCCCTATCTACCTGCCTACCTACCACAAGGAGCCCTATCTACCTGCCTACCTACCACAAGGAGCCCTATCTACCTGCCTGCCTACCACAAGAAGCCCTATCTACCTGCCTACCTACCACAAGGAGCCCTATCTACCTGCCTACCTACCAAAAGGAGCCCTATCTACCTTCCTAGCTACCACAAGGGGCCATATCTACCTGCCTACTTACAACAAGGAGCCCTATCTACCTGCCTACCTACCACAAGGGGCCATATTAACCTGCCTACCTACGATAAGAGCCCCTATCTACCTGCCTACCATAAGGAACCCTATCTACTTGCCTACCTACCACAAGAGCCCCTATTTAACTGCATACCTACAATAAGGGGCCATATCTACCTACCTGCTGGTAGGGGCCCTATCTACTTGCCTGCCTGCCTGCCTGCCTGCTTGCCTACCTAACAAAGGACCCTACTACCTCCACCTACCATAAGGGCCATATTACCTGCCTCCTACCAAAAAGGAGTCCTATCTACCTGCCTTCCTACCTACCACAAGGAGCCCTATCTACCTGCCTGCCTAGCACAAGGAGCCCTATCTACCTACCTACCTACCTACCTACCTACCTACCACAAGGAGTCCTATCTACCTGCCTTCCTACCAACCACAAGTAGCCCTATCTACCTGCCTACCTACCACAAGGAGTCCCATCTACCTGCCTGCCTACTTACAACAAGAAGCTCTATCTACCTGCCTACCCACCACAAGGAGCCTATCTACCTGCCTACCTACCACAAGAGCCCATATCTACCTACTTACCATAAGGAGCCCTATCTACTTGCCTACCTATCACAAGAGCCCCTATCCCCATGCTTACTTTCAAAAGAGGCCTATCTACCTACCTGCTGTAGGGCCCGATCACTGCCTTCCTGCTTGCCTACCTACCACAAGGAGCCCTATCTACCTGCCTACCTACCACAAGGAGCCCTATCTACCTGCCTACCTACCACAAGGAGCCCTATCTACCTGCCTGCCTGCCTGTCTATCTACCAAAAGGAGCCCTATCTACCTGCCTACCTACCACAAGGAGCCCTATCTACCTGCCTACCTACCATAAGGGGCTATATCTACCTGCCTACCTACCACAAGGAGCCCTATCTACCTGCCTACCTACCACAAGAGCCCATATCTACCTACTTACCATAAGGAGCCCTATCTACTTGCCTACCTATCACAAGAGCCCCTATCTACCTGCTTACTTACAATAAGAGGCCATATCTACCTACCTGCTGGTAGGGGCCCGATCTACCTGCCTGCCTGCTTGCCTACCTACCACAAGGAGCCCTATCTACCTGCCTACCTACCACAAGGAGCCCTATCTACCTGCCTACCTACCACAAGGAGCCCTATCTACCTGCCTGCCTGCCTGTCTATCTACCAAAAGGAGCCCTATCTACCTGCCTACCTACCACAAGGAGCCCTATCTACCTGCCTACCTACTATAAGGGGCAATATCTACCTGCCTACCTACCACAAGGGCCCCTATCTACCTGCCTACCTTCCACAACAAACCCTATCTACATGCCTGCCTGACTACCTACTGGAAGTTGCCATATCTACCTGTCTACCTACCACAAGGTACCTACCTCCCTCCCTGCCTGCCTACCTACCACAAGGAGCCCTATCTACCTGCCTACCTACCACAAAGAGCCCTATCTACCTGCCTACCTACCACAAGGGGCCATATCTAGCTGGTTGCCTAGCACAAGGAGCCCTATCTACCTGCCTACCTACCACAAGGAGCCCTATCTACCTGCCTACCTACCAAAAGGAGCCCTATCTACCTGCCTACCTACCACAAGGGGCCATATCTACCTGCATACCTACCAGAAAGGCCCCTATCTACCTGAATTTCTCGCACAAGGGGCCATATCTACCTGCCTGCCTAGCACAAGGAGCCCTATCTACCTGCCTGCCTAACTACCACAAGGAGCCCTATCTACCTGCCTACCTACCACAAGGGCCCCTATCTACCTGCCTACCTACCACAAGGGGCCATTCCTACCTGCATAACTACCACAAGGGCCCCTATCTACCTGCCTACCTACCACAAAACCCCCTATCTACCTGCCTACCTACAATAAGGGGCCATATCTACATAAATGTTGGAAGAGGCCCTATCTTCCTGCCTACCTACCCTAAGGGGCCATATCTACCTGCCTAACTACCTACCACAAGGAGCCCTATCTACCTGCCTACCTATCACAAGGAGCCCTATCTACCTGCCTCTCTAGCATAAGGGGCCATATCTACCTTCCTACCTACCACAAGGAGCCCTATCTACCTGCCTACCTGCCTTCCTACCTACCACAAGGAGCCCTATCTACCTGCCTACCTACCACAAGGAGCCCTATCTACCTGCCTCACTACCACAAGGAGCCCTATCTACCTGCCTCCCTGCCTGCCTACCTACCACAAGGAGCCATATCTACCTGCCTACCTACCACAAGGGCCTCTATCTACCTGCCTACCTACCACAAGGAGCCCTATCTACCTGCCTACCTGCCTGCCTACCTACCACAAGGAGCCCTATCTACCTGCCTACCTACCACAAGGAGCCCTATCTACCTGCCTACCTACCACAAGGGCCCCTATCTACCTACCTACCACAAGGGGCCATATCTACCTGCCTGCCTACAACAAGGAGTCCTATCTACCTACCTACCTACCTACCTACCACAAGGGGCCATATCTACCTGCCTGCCTACAACAAGGAGTCCTATCTACCTACCTACCTACCACAAGGGGCCATATGAACCTGCCTACCTACCACAAGAAGCCCTATCTACCTGCCTACCTACCACAAGAAGCCCTATCTACCTGCCTACCTACCACAAGGAGCCCTATCTACCTGCCTGCCTACCACAAGAAGCCCTATCTACCTGCCTACCTACCACAAGAAGCCCTATCTACCTGCCTACCTACCACAAGGGGCCATATCTACCTGCCTGCCTCCCACAAGAAGCCCTATCTACCTGCCTACCTACCACAAGGAGCCCTATCTACCTACCTACCACAAGGGACCATATCTACCTGCCTGCCTACAACAAGGAGTCCTATCTACCTACCTACCTACCACAAGGGGCCATATGAACCTGCCTACCTACCACAAGAAGCCCTATCTACCTGCCTACCTACCACAAGGAGCCCTATCTACCTGCCTGCCTACCACAAGAAGCCCTATCTACCTGCCTACCTACCACAAGAAGCCCTATCTACCTGCCTACCTACCACAAGGGGCCATATCTACCTGCCTGCCTACCACAAGGAGCCCTATCTACCTGCCTACCTACCACAAGGAGCCCTATCTACCTACCTACCACAAGGGGCCATATCTACCTGCCTGCCTACAACAAGGAGTCCTATCTACCTACCTACCTACCTACCTACCACAAGGGGCCATATGAACCTGCCTACCTACTAGAAGGGGTCCTACCTACCTACTATAAGGGCACAATCTATCTGCCTACCTATCATAATGGGCCCTATCTATGTGCCTACCTACTGGAAGAGACCCTACCTACCTGCCTACCTACCATAAGTCCTTATCTATCTGCCTACCTACCATAAGTCCATATCTACCTGCCTACCTACCATAATGGGCACTACCTACTATAAGGGGCTCTATCTACTCACTATAAGGGGCCCTATTACCTTCCTTTTTGGGAAGGGGCCCTATCTACCTATCCACTTTCTATAAGAGGGGGCATAAACCTATGTACTAGAGGGAGCCCTATCTACTTACCTATCTACTAGAGGAGGCATCTAATGGGGACCCAATAATCTGCTGAGGGCACTTTCACTGTTTGGAGTCTAACAGTTTTGGGTGTAAACCAAAAAGGGTAGTTGGGGCCCAGAAAGTGTCAGGGGGTCAACTGGATGAAGAAAGTAAAGAAGAACGAGCGATCATATAAGAGTCCTGGGGTTCCCTAAATGAAAACTGCACAGCAATCATTATATGGCTATAGAGCCTGTGTACACGGTGCCTACCACTTTATGGTCACTGTAGGGAGGAAATAAACGTCTGAAGGCTGGTACAGGGGTTTCTACCACTAATGGTAACTGTATGGAGGTAATATACAGTCTGCAGAGGCTGTTACACTGGTGTCTACCACTATAGGCACTGTATGAGGTAATATACAGTCTGCAAGCCTGTGTACACTGGTGTCTACCACTATATGGCCCTGTATGGTGGAAATACAGTCTGCAGAGTCTTGAAGGGTTTTACCACAAAAGGGTACTAGGGGTAATATAAAGTCAGAGAGCCTTGTCCACTGGGATCTCCCACCATATGGTCATTTATGGAGGTAATATACAGTCTGAAAGGCCGTGTATATGGGTTACCTCTAAAGGGTCACGAAAGGGGAAAAAATACAGTCGAAGCCGTTACACGGGGTACCTACCACTACATGGTTTTTTTTTTTGTTGGGGGTTTAATATACATCTACGGGTCTGTGTACACTGGTGTCTCCCACTATATGGTCACTGTATGGAGGTAATATACAGTCTGCAAGCCTTGAGCTGGTGTCTACCACTTAGGGTCACTGTAGGAGGAATATACGTCTGCGAGCCTGTGTACCGGGTTTTCTACCAATATGGTCACTGAAGGCGGTAATATACAGCCCTGCAAGCCTGTGTACACGGTACCTATCCTATATGGCACTGTATGGAGGAATATACTCTGCAGAGCCTGTGTACACGGGTCCCTTACCACTAATGGTCACGATGGGGGTAATAACAGTCTGCGACCCTGTGTACACGGGTTTTCCCCACTATATGGTCACGTACGGGGGAAAATTTTACAGCCTGCAGAGCCTGTGTAACCTGGGTCTACCACTAATGGTCATGAAAGGAGGTAATATAAATCTGAGAGCCGGGTTACCGGGTACCATCATATAGGTTCACTGAAAAGGGAGGTAATATACATCTCAAGCCTGTGTACACGGGTCTCCCACATATGGTCACCTATGGAGGTAAATACAGTCTCAGACCTTTACACGGTGTCTACCACTATAGGGTCACTGTATGGTGGAATAAAGTCTGCAGAGCCTCTTTTACATGGTGCCCTATCACTATATGGTCACTGTTTTGGTAAAATACAGTCTGCGAGCCTGTGAAAAGGTGTCTACCACTAATGGTCACTGTAGGGAGGAATATACAGTCGCATAGCCATTAATTGAGTCTACCACTTTTGGGTCATTTAGGGGGTAATATACAGTCGCAGAGCCTGATACAGGTGCCATTACTAAATGGCCCCCTTGTATGGGGGTTAAATACAGTCTGCAGAGCCTGTGTACACTGGTATACCACTATATGGTCACGTTTGGAGGTAATATACAGTCTCAGAGCTTTACACTGGTGTTCCCACATTGGTCACGTATGGAGGTAATATACAGCTGCAACCTGTGTACATGGTACCTACCACTATAGGTCACTGTTGGAGGTAATAACAGTCTGCAGAGCCTTTTACACGGTACCTACCCTATAGGGTCACGTATGGTGGTAATATACAGTCTGCAGAGCCTTGTACATGGTGTTACCACTAATGGTACTGTATGGAGGTAATATACAGTCTGCAGAGCCTGTGTACACTGGTGCCTACCACTATATGGTCACTGTATGGCGGTAATAGTGGTCTTAGTGTAACGGTTTATATTCAGTAACCGTACGCTGGTATTATATGTTTATGGTAGTGATATGTGGCAGTATTATTAGGTGCTTGTGTATTGTTGTTATTGGTAATATTGGTCTTGCTATACTGGTTTGGTCAGTAACATTATGGTGATATTAGTCACTATATAGTGGTGATAATGTGGCCCCTGTGCTGACACTCACAGAATACAGATAGACTCTTCACCATAAACCCCAAGAAAAACTAAACCTATAAAAAAAGACAAAAGACAATAAAAAATTTTCCTCTTCACCCCACAACATTTTTTCATTTTTTGAGGGGTGGAGGAAGGTAGAAACACTTCTCTGTATAGCTTTAACTTGTTATTATTTTTTGGGCCCCCTTGAAAAATTTAATTTCTTCTATTGGACGATTCCTTTAAAGAAATTTTATTCGGCAGACCTGCACCCCAACCTCCCCACTCCGAGTAGGGGACCTGTTGTTGAAGGCACGGTCCCCCAGCGGGGTCTGGGAGTAGGGGGGGCCCCAAGGGTCAAATTTTGCACCCGAGACCCTGGTTTCTAGCTAGCCCCCGTCCTGGAAAAGTTTACGAACGGTCAACGGGTGGGGGATCATTTTAGTTTTTTAAAGGGGGGTTTCCTGTAGACACGCCCCGATTGGGAAAAGTGAACGTGCAGGGGCCCCCCCACTCCCCAAAAGGGGACACCCTTGATTCATAAGAACAGCACAGAGTCATGGACAAGATGCCCAAATTGTCACAGATTTTTAAAGGGATGTCAGGTTCTCTTTAAGGCTCTGTGCACACTGCACTTTAGCGCAACACATGGACACCGGGGGCACTGCCTATCCAAACCTCCCCAAGAGGAAAAGTCTTTATACATGCAGCTAGATAAAACTGGGGTCCCTGTGCACAAAACCAATATACTTCACCCAAAATGCGCCCTTATAGCTGGAGTGTTGTACAACTCATCCTATAGGACGTCACATGAACAGGTTGTCAATGGAACAGCACTATGCTCTATGAAGAAATGGTAATTGTTCAGCAAATGTTTAATATTGTATTCTACCATTGAATTCATTACTGGTCCACATGGAAGCAGGGGGACGTCCAGTGGACCCTTGGCCTCTGGGCAATGCAGGTCTGGGGATCCCTTACAGGGAGAAAGACAGAGAAAGAGAGGCAGAGAGCAAGAAGCTGTAGGGTGAGCCCAAGAGTCATCTCCACTGGTGGTTGGCCCCATGAATCGATCTCCCATGGTTGGTCCCAAAATTCAACTTCATACTGGTGGCCCAAGAATAATATCCACTGGTGGGCCCCAAGAATCAACTCCACTGGTGGCCCCAAGAATCAACTCCACTGGTGGCTCCAAGAATCATCTCCACTGGTGGACCCAAGAATCACCTCCACTGGTGGCCCCTAGAATCACCTCCACTGGTGGCCCCAGAATCTACTCCACTGGTGGCTCCAAGGAATTCATTCCAATGGTGGGGGAGGAAAACCCAAAGATTCAAATTTCCACTGGTGGCCCCCAGTAATTAAACTCCACTAGTGGACCAAGAATCAACTCACTGGTGGCCCCAAGAAATCCAATCCATGGAGGCTCCCATAAGAATCATCTCCACTGGTGGCTCCAAGAATCAAACTCACTGGTGGCCCCAAGAATCTGCTCAACTGGTGGCACCAAGAAATCAACTCAAACTGGTGCGCCCAAAGAATTCATCTTCCCTGGTGCGGCCCCAAGAATCAATTCCACTGGTGGGCCCCAAGAATCAGCACTTCCCTGCTGGGCTCCAAGAACATTCTCCATGGTGGTCCAAAAATCAACTCACTGGTGGCCCAGAATCAACTCTCCTCTGGTATGTTTCCAAGGAATCATCTCCATGGGTGGCCCAATGACCTTGAATCACCCACTGGGGCCCCAGAATCATACTCCACTGGTGGCCCCAAGAATTTCATGATCCAATGGTGGCACCCATGAAATCAACTTCCCACTGGTGGCCCATGAATCATATTCCATGGTGGGCCATTGAATCTCTACACTGGTGGGCCCAAGAATCATCTTCCCTGGTGGGCGCCAAGGAATCATCTCCACTGGTGGGCCCCAAGAAATCCCTCACACTGGCGGGACCAATGTATTAATCTTCCACTGGTGGCCCCGAAGAATCATCTCTCCATGGTGGGCCCATGATTTATCTCCCCTGGGTGGCCCCATTGAACTACTACAATGGTGGCCATGATCAGCTCCACTGGTTGGCCCATGAATCAACCCAACTGGTGGCCCCAGAATCAACTTCACTGGTGGCCACATGAATCAATATTCCAACTGTGTCCCAAGAATCAAACTCCTCTGGTGGCAACACAAGAATCAACTCACACTGGTGACCACCAAGAATATCCCACCACTGGTGGCCCAAGAATATTCTTCCATGGTGTGGCCCAAAGAATCACCTCCATGGAAGTGCCCCATGAATAATCCCCACTAGTGGCCCCCAAGGAAATCATCTCTTGGTCGGTCTGGTGGGCCCCAAGAGTCTTCGCTCCTGTGGGCCCCATAGATTCAACTCCATGGTGGACCCAAGAATCAGCCAACTGGGGGGCCCAAGAATCAACTACACTGGTGGCCACAAGAATCAACTCCACTGGTGGCCCAAAGAATCAACTACACTGGTGGCCCCATGAATCAATCCACTGGTGACCCCAAGAATCATTACTCTGGTGGCCCCAAAGATATCACCCCCTGGTGGGACCAAGAAATCCTCCCCTCTGGTGGGTCCCAAGAATCACTCCAATGGTGGCACCCAATAATCTATCTCCACTGGTGGCCCCAAAGAATAATCTCAACTGGTGGCCCCAAGATCCACTCCATGGTGGCCACAAGAATCATGCTACCACTGGTAGGCCCCAAGAATCAACTCCACTGGTGGGCCACCAATACATCAACTCTCCTGGTGGCCCCAAGATTCAACTTCAACTGTGGGCCCCAAGATTCATCTCCAACTGGTGGCCCAGAATCATCTCTCCACTGGTGGCCCACTGAATCACATCCATCCGATGGCCCAAGTATCACCTCTACCGGTGGCCCAAGATTCATCTCCAGATGATGGCCCCAAGAATCACTCCTCTGGTTGGCCCAAGTAATCATCTACACTGATGGATCCCAAGATATCATTTTCTATGGTAGTGGCACAAGATATCATCTCCAATGGTGGCCCCAAGAATCACCTCCACTGATGGCCCTAAGAATCAACTCCACTGGTGGACCCCAGGAATCATCTCCACTGGTGGGCTCCAAGAATCATCTCTACTGGTGGTCCCCAGAATCAATGCCATCGGTGGCCGCAAGAATCATCTCCATGGTGCGGGCACCCAAGAATCATCTCCTCTGGTGGCTCCTTTGTATCTCTCCATAGTGGCTCCAAAGATTCATATCCACTAGTGGCTACAAGAATTATCTCCACTGGTGAGACCACAGAATCATTACTCCATGGAAGGCCCAATAATTATCGTCCACTGGTGGTTCCCCCAGAATCATCTCTACTGGTGGCCCCAAGAATCAATTCCACCAGTGGGCTCCAAGAATCAACTCCACCGGTGGGCCACAAGAATCATCTCCACTGGTGACCCCAAGAAACAACTCCTCTGGTTGGCCCCAAGAATTATCTCCCCTGGTGGGTCCCAAGCATCATCTCCACTAGTGAGCCCCAAGAATCATCTCCACTGGTGGGCCCCAAGAATCATCTCCAATGGTGGCCCCAAGGGAATCTTTTGCCATGGTGGGGCCCCATGATCATCTCCACTGGTGGCCCACGAATCAAATCCCTGTTGGGCCCAAGCATTCATTCCATTGTGGCCCCAGAATCATCTCCACTGGTGGCCTCCAAGATTCAAGCCACTGGTGGTCCCCAGAATCATCTATACTGTTGGGCCCAAGAATCTATCACTGGGTGGACCAAGATTCATCTCAACTGGTGGTCCCCCTTTATCATCTCCCACTAGTGAGGCACCAAGAATCAACACCCTGTTGGCACCCAAGAATCAATATTCGTGTGGGACAATGAATACTTCGCCAATGATGGGTCCACAAAGATCATCTAACTGGTGGGCCCCAAAGCATCATCTCCACATAGAGCGGCCCCAAGAATCATCATCCACTGGTGGCTCCAAGAATCAACCTTCACTGGTGGTCCACCCAGAATCATTTCTCTACGTGGTGAGGCCCCATAAGAATCATCTCCAATGGTGGATCAAGGAATCATATCACTGGTGGTCCCCTCAGAGCTCATCTCCACTAGTGAGCCCCAATAAATTAAGTACTATGGTGGCCCAAGCTTAATCTCCAATGGTAGGCCCCAAGAATCCCCTTCCACTGGTGGGTCAAGAATCAATCATTGTGGCCCAAAGTATCAAATCCACTGGTGGCCCAAGGAATCAACTCCAATGGTGGTCCGCAAGAATCATCTCCTCTTAGTGGCCCCACGAATCATCTCCACTGGTGGGACCCAAGAATTATCTCCACTGGTGGCCCCAAGAATCAGCTCCACTGGTGGGCCCAGGAATCATCTCCACTGGTGGACTCGAGAATCATCTCCACTGATGGTCCCCCAGAATCATCTCTACTGGTGGACTCAAGAATCTACTCCACTGGTGGGCCCCAAGAATCATCTATCCAATGGGTGGACTCAAAGAATCTTCTTCCAGTTGGTGTCCCCAGAATCATCTCCCAGTAGTGAGCCCAAAAATCAGCTCCATTGGTGGCCCCAAGATTTCATATCCACTGGTTTGGCCCATGATTCCCTCTCCACTGGTTGGGTCCAAAGAATCAATCTCCACTGGTTGGCCCCAAGAATCAACTCCACTGGGTGGGCCCAAGAGTCTTATCCACTAGTGGCACCAAGAATCAATCTCACTGGTGGGACCACAAGAATCAACTCCACTGGTGGCTACAAGGATTCATATCACACTGGGTGGCCCCTAAGAATATCTCCACTGGTGGGACCAAGAATCATCTCACTGGTGGGCCCAAGACATCATCTCTTCCACTGGTGGGACACTAAGAATCATCTCCAAATGGTGGGCCCCAACCCCTCCATCCGACATTGGTGGAAACCCGTACACCATCAAATTGATTTGGGTTTGGGCACCCAGTTTTTTTCAGACTCTATATAAAAACCCCACGGGTTTTTTAAAACGGGGCCGGGGTTTTTTCTATTGTTTGGAATTCTAATTTAAAGGGAAACCCAAAAATCCAGGTTTTTAACAAGCAGGAGCTGAAATCTTTAAAAATGCGGGTCTGTGCAAGTAATTTTTTTTGGGGAGAGAAAATTTTTTTAAAAATCTGATCATATCCCGGAATTCTTTCTCCTTAAAACCTTTTTTTGGAGGATCCCCGGTGAATTCTTAAAAATGTGAGAACAAAACCAAGCCTGCGCCCTTCCATCAAATGTGAGGTTTTCCCTTTACCGTGTATGTATCATCCGGGAGCTTTGAAACAGGACACCTTCATTAAACAAAAAAAGAGGGGTTTTCAGGGGTATAGCCCCGGGGGGCCCCCGCGTCCTGCCCCGCCAGGAAAAGGGAGGGCCTGACCATTTCCTAATGAGAAATGAAAGCTTAAAAAACCAAGGGAGGCCGCCCTGGAAAAAAGCAGCAAGCTGCAGGCTAATCAGGGGGAAAACACAGTGGGCGCACCCCAGAAAAGTGAGACGCAGCTCAAGGGTAATCCAAAGGGTGAAACCCCAGGAACAACCCGGGAAAAATAAATTTATGAAACAGTGACTGCACCAGCAAAAAAAAGTGAGTTTCACCAAGGATAATACGGAAAGTAAACCCTGATTTTACAGGAAAAGAAAAAAAAGGGACAGTGACTGCACCAGGGAAATAGGAACGCAGCTCTAGAGGGTATTTCAGGAAGTAAATCAGGGTCAGTACAAAGGATAAGAAATGTAAATTAAAAGTGACCCGCAACCCGCAAATAGTGGGGTGAAACTCTGGAGGGAAAAAACGGAAGTAACCAGGATCAGTACAGGAAAAGTAATTTATGTAAAACAGTGACTGCAAACCCCAAAAAATAGTGAGCGCAGCTCGGAAAGGATAATACAGGAAAAGTAACTCAGGGTCAGTACAGGATAAATTTTAAAAATATGTACAAATGACTGCAAACCCGCAGAAAAGGACCAGCTCCGGAGGAAAAACAGGATGTAACTCAAGGGTCAGAAAAGTTAAAAATAAGTAAGTACAGTGACTGCACCAAAAATAGTGAGTGCAGCTCTGGAGGGAAAAAACAGGAAGTAAATCTGGATCGTACAGGATAATAATGTAAAAAACACAGTGAAATGCACCAAGAATAGTGAGTGCAGCTCTGGAGGGAAAAAACAGGGTAAACTCAATCATTTCAGGAAAAAATTATGTATGTACAAGTGAAATGCAACCAGCAGAATATGAGGGAGCTCTAGAGAATAATACGGGTGTAACCCCAGATCAGTACAGGATAAGTAATGTTAAAAAAACAAAAGTGACTGCCCCCGCAGAAAAGTGAGCGCAGCTCTGGAGGATAATACAGGATGTAACTCAGATCAGTACAGGATAAGTATGTATGAAAACATGACTTTCAAACCCGAATAGTGAGTGTAGCTCTGGAGGGTAATAAAAGGAGTAAAATCTGGATAGTACAGGATAAAATAATGTATATTTTACAGAACTGCACCACGAAAAGTGAGCGCAGCCTGGAGGGTAATAAAAGGAAAGTAAATCAGGATCCCGTACAAAGGGTAAGTAATTTTATGAAAACAGTGACTGCACCAGGAGAATAGTGGGGCGCCCGCTTTGGGGGATAACACAGGATTTTAACTCAGGAGCTTTCAGGACAAGAAAAGTATGTACACAGTGACTGCACCAGCAGAATGGACGCAGCCTGGGGGGTAAAAACAGGATATAAATAGGATCATACGGTAAGTAATGTAAAGTACACAGTTAAATTTCACCGCAGAATAGTTGGGGGCACTCTAGAGGATAATACAGGATGAAAAATCAGGATCATTCAGGATAAGTAAATGTATAAACACAGTGACAGCAAACCCGCAGAATATGGGGTTCCCGGGTCTGGAGGAAAAAAACAGGAAAGTAAAAAAAGGATCAGTACAGGGTAAGTTTAAAGTTGTAATACCCGTGAAATGCACCAGCAAATAGTTGGGGCCCAGCTCTGGGGGTAATACAGGAAAAAAACTCAGGAGCATACCAAAGGGCAAGGTAAAAGTATGTACACAGTGACTGCACCAGCAGAATAGTGGCGCAGCTCTGGAGGATAATAAAAGGAAAATAACTCCCGGAACCCTACAGGATAAGTAATGTATTTTTACATTGGGCTGGGGAACCCGCAGAATAGTGAGGCGCAGCTCTGGAGGGTAATAAAAGGAAAAGTAATCAGGATCGGAAAAGGAAATAAAATTTTGTTTCAGGATGCACCGCAGAATGTGAGTGGGAGCCTGGAAAAAAACAGGGAAAGGGGGGCCGGGATCATTCCCGGATAAATTTAAAATGTACAAAATAAATGCAAACCCCAAATAGTAAACGCAGCCTTTTTGGGTATAAAACAGGGTAACTCGCGTCCCGTACAAAAAGTTTAAAGTAAGTACATTTAGTGCACCCCTCAAAAAAGTGAATGCAGGGTCTGGAGGGTAATACAGGTGTAACCAGGATCATACAGGATAATAATGTATGTAAAAATGACGGGACCAGCAGAATAGTGAGTGCAGCCTGGAGTATAAATTTCAGGGTGTAACCATATCAGTTTCAGGATAAGTAATGTTTTTTACAGTGACTGCCCAGCAGAATATGAGCGCAGCCTGGAGGATAATACAGGATGTAAACTCAGGATCAGTACAGGTAAGTAAATGTATTTACAGTGACTGCAAACCCGAAATTGGAGTGCAGCTCGGGGGGAAAAATCAGGATGTAACTCAGGAAACAGTACCGGATAAGAATGTAAATTTTCAGGACTGCAAAAATCAGAATTTGTGCTTTCAGCTCTTGGGGGGTAATACAGGGTGTAACTCAGGATCAGTACAGATTTAATTTTAAAGTATGTACAGGACGGGTCAAAACCAAATAGTGAGCGCAGCTCTGGAGATAATTCAGGGTTTAAATCAGGAACAGTACAGGGTAAGTAATGTATGTACATTTACTGCACCACAGAATAGTGGGGCACGCTCCCGGAGGAAAAATACAGGGTGTATCTCAGGGTCAGTTTTCAGGAAAAAGAAAGTATTACAAAGTGACTGCACCCGCAGAATAGTGAGTGCAGCTCTGGGGTAAAAAATGGGAGGATTTTAACCAGGTTTAGTACCGGATAAGTAAAAGTATTACAGTGACTGCACCAGCAGAATAGTGAGTGCAAGCTCTGGGGTATAATACAGGATGTAACTCAGGATCAGTGCAGGAAAAAGTAATGTATTAAAAGTGCTGCACCTCGAATATGATGCCCGGGTCTGGAGGATAATAAAAGGATTTTAACCCCAGGATTTAGACAGGATAAGAATGATGTACGTGAGTGCACCCCCCAGAATAGTGGGGCGCAAACTCCCGAGGATAATACAGGATTAACTCAGGGTCAGTACAGGGTAATAATGAAGTCACAGTGACTGCCCCAGCAGAATATGAGTGCAGCTCTGGAGGATAATACAGGATGTGACGCAGGATCATTTCAGGGTAAAAATGTATGTACAGTGACTGCAAAAACAAAAAGTGACGCAGCTCTGGAGGATAATTCAGGATGTAACTCAGGGCATTAAAAAGGATAAGTAATTATGTACACATTTCTGCACCAGCAGAATATGATGCACTCTGGGGAAAATACAGGATGTGACTCAGGATCCCGTACAGGATAAGTAATGTAGTTAAAAGTGGGCTGCACCGCAGAAAAGTTTAGGAGCCCGCTCTGGAGGATAATACAGGGTGTAACTCAGGGTCAGTACCGGGTTTAAATAATTTTTTCTAAAAGTGACTGCACCAGCAGAATGTGAGCGCAGCTCCCGGGGGGTAAAAACAGGGGGGTTTTAAATCAGGATCAGTGGGAGGATAAGTAATGAAAGTAAAAAGTGACTGCACCAGCCCGAAAAGTGAGCACACCCTGGGGGACAATCAGGATGTAAAAATCAGGATCAGTACAGGATAAGGGGGTGTTAAAGTACACAGTGACCCCACCAGCAGAATATAGTGCAGCTCTGGAGGATAATACAGGATTTAACCCCAAGATCAGAAAAGGATAAGGGAAAGTATGTAACACAGTTGGGCTGCACCACAAAAAGTAGTGCAAACCCCTGGAGTAAATACAAGGGTGTAACTCAGGGGTCCCGGGACAAGGGGAAAAAAAAGAAATTTTATGTACACAGTGACAGCACCAGCAGAATAGTGAGGGGCACTCTGGGGATAATACAAGATGTAACTCAGGAAACAGACAAAGGAAAAAAGTAAAGCCCGTGACGGGAAACCCCAAATAGTGAGCGAAGCTCTGAGGAAATTTAAAGGGTGAACCAAAGGGTCAGTTAAAAGGATAAGTAATGTAGTACAGTTTCTGGCAAAACCCCAAAAATTTGAGCGCAGCCGGAGTATAATACAGTAAAGTAACCCGGAAACAGTACAGGATAAGGAAAAAGTAAGTACCCTGAAATGCACCCAGAATAGTGAGTGCACTCTGGGGGATACAAAAACAGTAACCAGGATCAGTACAGGATAAGTAATGTATGTAAAACAGTGATTGCACCAGCAGAAATAAATGGGGTGCAGCTCTGGATGATAATACAGGATTTAAATCAATCAGTACAGGAAAGTAATTATTACACAGTGCCCGCAACCCCCAGAAAAGTAAGCGCAGCCCGGGGGATAATACAAGAAGGGAACTCAAGGGCAGTACAGATAAGTAATGATGTACAGTGACTGCACCAGCAGAATAGTGAGTGGGACCTGGGGGATAATAAAGGATGTAACTCCCGGATCAGTAAAAAGGATAACAAAAGTATGTACAGTGGGCCCGCCAGCAGAATAGGGAAGGGGCACCCCTGGAATTTAAAACGTATTTAACCCAGAATCAATAAAGGATAAATAATGTTTGTACATTTACTGCGCCAGCAGAAAAGGAGTTGCACTCGGGGGATAATACCGGAAGAACTCAGGGTCATTTCAGGATAAGTTAAAGTAAGTTTCAATGACGCACCAGCAGAATTTGTGAGCGCAGCTCTGGAAGGGTAATACAGGGTGTAAATTTAGGATCAGTACAGGGTAATAATGTATGTACTTTAAGCCAAACCCGCAGAATAGTGAGCGCAGCTCTGGAGGTTTAAAACAGGGTGTTTAAATCCCGGGTCAAATAAAAGGTAAGAAAAATTTTGTTTCATGACTCACCAGCAGAATAGTGAGTGCAGGGTCTGGAGGATAATACAGGATGTAACTCAGGATCAGTAATGAAAGTACAGGGACTGCACCAAGAGAAAAGTGAGCGAGCCTGGAGTTTTAATACGGGTTTAAAACCCGGATCAGTTTCAGGATAAGTAATGTATGGGACACATGACTGCACCCCGCAGAATAGTGAGCGCAGCTCCCGGAGGAAAAAAACAGGATGTTTAACTCAAGATCAGTACAAAGGGTAAGTAATGATTACCCGTGACTGCACCAGCAGAATATGAGTGCACACTGGAGATAATTACAGGATGTAACTTTAGGGTCAGTCAGGGTAATAATGTAGTAATTACTCACCGCAGAATAGTGAGGGGCAGCTCGGAGTATAATACAGGAAAGTAACTCAAGAAACATACAGGTTTAAATTTAAAGTATGTAAAATGACTGCAAACCCCAAAAGTGAGCACGGGGTCTGGGGGAAATACCCGGGTGTTTAAATCAGGATCAGAAAAGGATAAGTAATTTTATGTACGTGACTGCACCCCGCAGAAAAAGGGGTTTAAGCTCCTGGGGTAAAAATACAGATGTAACTCAGGATCAGTACAGGGTAATAATGTTTTGTAAAAGTTACGCACCACAAATAGTTAGCCACTCTGGAGGATAATACAGGGTGTAACTCAGGATCAGTAAAGGAAAAAAAATGTATGGGACAGTGAATGCACCCGCAGATAGTGAGGCAGCTCCCGGAGGATTAAACAGGATGGGAACTCAGGGTCAGTACAGGATAAGTTTAATTTTAAAGTACAGGACTCACCACAGAATAGTGGGGTGCAAACCTGGAGGGGAAAAAAAAAGTAACTCAGGAAACTACAGGATAAGTAAAGGGGTGACAGTGACTGCCCCCAGCACAATAGTGAGTGCAGCTTTTGGGGGATAATACAGGATGTAACTCAGGATCAGTACAAAGGGTAAGTAATTTTTTTGGGAAAAGGGCTGCACCACAGAATAAATTAGTGCAGCTCTGGAGTAAAAAAACAGGATTAACTCAGGATCATTTCAGGAAAAAGTAAATTTTTTATGTCATGAAATTTCACCAGCAGAATAGTGAGCGCAACCTCTGGAGTATCAAGCCTTTTGAATATTACTTTTTTAAGAAAATATTCCCAAAATTGTGTTTTTTGACAGAAACCCTTCGACTCCCACCTTTTTTTCAATAAAAACATTGGGTTTTTTCAATGTAGGCATTAAAGGCTTTAGGGAAAAAAAGGGTTTCGCAAACTTTTCAGAGCCGAAAAGCACGGCATTTGGTTTTTAGCTTTACCCAAAGACTTTTAGAAGAAAGATTTCATGCCCGTGAAAGGGAAATTTTTGAAAGTTTTAAAAATTTTTAAAAGCAAATTTTAAAAAGAAATAGCAAGATTCAATCATTTTATAAATTCAGGAGGTCTCAGGATTTTCAGGGGCAGATTTCAAGTTCAAGCCTTGCAGAGCAAAAAATCAGGGATCTAGAAGGAAAAATTACCTGTAGAGGTTACATTATATAAAATAATATTGGTTTATGTTTTATATTGTATTATAGTATATTACATTGTATATTATATTATTTTATATTTTACATTATAGTAAGTTACATTATATATTATATTGCTTTAGATATTACATTATAGCATGTTACATTGTATTTTATATTACATTATATATTATATTACTTTATATGTTACATTATAGTAGGTTACTTTGTATTTTATATTATGTTACATTATTTTATATATTATATTGCTTTATATATTATATTATAGTATATTACATTGTATATTATATTACTTTATATAGTACATCCTAGTATGTTACATTATATATTATATTACTTTAGATATTACATTATAGTATGTTTCTTGATATATTATGCTTTATTACATTGTATATTATATTACATTGTATATTATATTGCTTTATATATTACATTATAGGATGTTACATGATATATTATGCATTATTACATTGTATATTATATTACATTGTATATTATATTGCTTTATATATTACAATATAGGATGTTACATTATATATTATACTATATTACATTATATATTATATCACTTTATATATTACATTATAGTATGTTACACTGTATTTTATATTATATTACATTATACATTTTATTATATTATCATATTATTTTACATTATATATAAGATTATTGATCCTTTTATTTGTTTATTCTTCTTCAAATTAAATTACAACTTCTCTTAAAGGTACGGTAACCAGTATTCTGCAGTTAAGTGCATTTCTATTGTTTCCTTGCATCAGCCCTTTCAGCCTCCAGAGGGGCTGACTACAGAGTTCTTCAGGAAACCTCCATGATCCCTGCTTTACCTTCCATATCTCCATTGCTGAGAACCTCCATAGGCATTGACCAGATACCTGATATCACTGAGCACTTTAGGGTTTCTGGCCCTTTAAGTTTTCCAGTGATTTCTACACCTTCTGGCCATACACGGCCCATGAAGTGCAGACAGGTCAACGCCACCAGGTACCCCCAGGAGACATGTCTGCTGCCCCGTGCCCTCTAGGGTATAGTTTTGGAGTTTTTGGAGTCATTAAAGTGGAGTACTCCCCATCCCCCCACTACCTCCCCCTTTAATGCTCTCCTTTACCCCAGTTCTTCCCAGGAGAGGATGAGGGTCCAAAAATCAAAATTGTTTCATAAAATCTCTATTTTGTAAGCTGCGTTCCAATGCCGCCCCTCCTCCACCCCTGAAGAAGGACACTTAGGTCTCCTGATGAGCTCTTGCTATCTGCCCCGGGGGCAAGGCAACCATATTGCTCAGCAATGCGTTGTGTGACCCAAGGCAACGGCCGAGGTTCCTATCATTCCATATCGCTCTGACGTCAGGACAGTTCGGCAAGTTCTAAAAAAAACCCCCAGGACAGTTGTCTTCAGCTGACAGACAGGCCGGAGTGGTTTGACCAGCCCTGACAATGCCACATAATTACCCATGGGATAGGAGTAGAAGGGGACCCGGCCTAATGGTCCTACCATTGTTATATCCAAAATCCTGAAGGATATGAAGGGACAAGTGGAAGGGGGTGGGGGGTCGTCTACACCAAGCCTGTAGCCCTCTGGCACGTCATGGGTTAAGGCTATAGCTTTTTAGGTCAGGTACTGAACAAAGTGCTGTAAAAACAAGTTACTCCGGGTAGGAAGTGGCGAAATCCAGGGCTTGGGGCAGTGATGTCGCTGTGGGCCCTAGAGCCAGATGGGGGCCCAAAGCCACGTAAGGGCTGCAGGGCTGCAACATAGAGCAAAATTGCTTCAATTTCTCTGCATTGTTGTGTTTGCTGTCAGTGAATGGATACAAAGCTGTCCCGGGCTCAGCGGACGCAGCTGCAGGGTTGTGACAGTCGCAGCGCTTTATGTAAGGAGAGGTGTAGGCAGGGCCATCTTTTCCATTGGGCACACTAGGCAGTTGCCCAGGGGCTCCACAAGAATGGGGGCCCCAGGTGGTCTGTGTATGTCCCAGGAATACAATAAATATTCCCTGTATCCCATGGTTGACGTATTAACTGTTTGTGTGTGTTTAGGATGTGCAATCAGTTAAAACCCATGGTGGAGAAGGGAGCCAAAGGCTCCCTGCCCTGCCAATTGGTCTTGTAGCCTGCAGGCTGACCTAAGTGGTGTGATAATATGAGTGTGCTTGGTGGTGGCTAGAGGCATGGCCTAGTGCGATGTCATGTATTTGGGCAGGGCCCACTGCAGTGTTGTGCCCGGGGGCTCATGATGCTGTTAAGATGGCTCTGGGTGTAAGCTGGATATAAGTAGGGGAGGTCTTCAGTCTTTAAAAACCATAAATTTGGCTACAAAAAAAGGAGCCCCCCAAAATGACACAGAGGTTGTAGATGAACAGGACAGTCTATTGAACGGTGGTCCTACTGGGTGGTATTCAAAGAGGAGGTCCTGGAGGTCCCACCTAATCGTCATCTCATTGTCCATCCTACCATTCGTTATTGGTCCCTGGGACGATGCCCTCTATCTCCGTCACTTGGAGGGGGATCACTGCACCTCTGTGACTCCTTGGGGCCACTATTCTACTGCCTTTCATGGATCTGGACCTGAGCATTTACTGTTTGTATTTCGAGGAACCTTTGCACTTCGGGGAATGCAGAGATACCACCAGGGGCTAAATGGTGGCAAAGACTAATCCAGTCCAAGTTCTTCATAATGGGGGACCTCGTCCAAGTGTAACCACCTGTGCAATATAGGAATAGCTAACACTTTTGTTCTCTTTACTCAGGAGTAATTATCTCGCAGTTGCCCCTTTGCTTGATAGGTCAATCCGCTCCGCCTGGCTTGTCTCACTGGGCCCGGTGCTCTACCATACATGCAGCAGGGTCCTCTGACACTACATGTGGTCACTTCCGCATGGCACCTTGCTTTCCCGTCTCAATTTACACCCTTCAAGCAGTGTTTAGTACCACAATGCTGCCCCTACGTTAGTGTCTAACCCTACACGATGCCAGCCTTATTCTGGGCAAAAACAACTATAAGTGGGAAGACACAAAAATATCATAAGGACAGTGTTGGACTAAGGTGCCAGGGGCCCAGCAGTGGAGTTGGTTCTTTGGGCCACCAGTGGAGTTGATTCTTGGGCCCAGCAGTGGAGTTGGTTCTTTGGGCCACCAGTGGAGTTGATTCTTGGATCCACCAGCATGGTTGATTCTTTGGGCCACCAGTGAAGTTGATTATTGGGGCCATCAGAGGAGAAGATTCTTGGGGTCCACCAGGGGAGATGATGATTGGGGCCATCAGTGGAAATGATCCTTGGGACCCACCAGTTGAGTTGATTCTTGGGGCCCACCAGTGGAGTTGGTTCCTGGGGACCCACCAGTGGAGAAGATTCTTGGGGCCACCAGTGGAGTTGATTCTTGGGGCCCACCAGAGGAGATGATTCTTGGGTCCATCAGTGGAGATGATTCTTGGGGCCATCAGTGGAGATAATTCTTGGGGCAACCAGTGGAAGTGAGTCTTGGGGCCCATCAGTGGAGGTGATTCTTGGGCCAAACAGTGGAGTTGATTCTTGGGGCCCACCAGTGGAGTTGATTCTTGGAGTCCACCAGTGGAGTTGATCCTTGGGGCCCACCAGTGGGGATGATCCTTGGGATCCACCAGTGGAGATGATTCTTGGGGCCATCAGTGGAGATGATCTTTGGAACCCACCAGTGGAGACGATTCTTGGGGCCATCAGTGCAGTTGTTACTTTGGACCCACCAGTTGAGTTGATTCTTGGGGCCCACCAGTGGAGTTGGTTCATGAGGACCCACCAGTGGAGATGATTCTTGGCAACCAACAGTGGAGAAGATTCTTGGGGCCCACCAGTGGAGGTGATTCTTGGGGCCCACCAGTGGAGATGATTCCTGAGGCCACCAGTGGAGATGATTCTTGAGGCCACCAGTGGAGATGATTCTTGGGGCTCACCAGTGGAGTTTATTACTGGGGCTCACCAGTGGAGTTGATTTTTGGGCCCCACCAGTGGAGATAATTCTTGGAGCCCACCAGTGGAGTTGGTTCTTGGGGACCCACCAGTGGAATTGACTCTTACTCTCTGAAGGCAGTCCTATGCTTGCCATTCTCAGGGGCCCACTGGCGGTTTCCCTTCCTTCCCTGTGGGCCTATTGGAGCCTGCATGTATATCCATTTCATACAATGGCCACTTCTCAAAACAGAGACTATGCTCGACCGTAGCCCAAGTGGAGGCCATAGTGTCTCCAAGATAATTGACTTATTAGAGGTGGACAACCCAATGACTTTTCTGGCCATGTTGTTTTTTTTTTTCAAAGGGGAAATGCCTACAAATAAAAATTCTTCCATCCTTTGGTGGCTGAGGCGGTAGTGTTTTACAGGAGCCCTTTAAAGCCGTGGACACAATGTTTCTTACACAACAATATACAATTACCTGCTGTAATATACAAAGTGGTCACACAAGCTGCAGGAGCCCAGCAGGCAGCGCCGCCCTATAAAGGGCTTTTATTGGGATATGAATGGCGGCTCCTGTACCTTGGCACCTTCTAGAAAGGGCTAAACTTCTGCTAATGTCCTGCACTTGTGTATACAGTAAACACCCAGCCCAGCAGGGCCCCTCTGTCATTGTAAATGGCTCTATTTTGGGTACAGACCCTCTGAGTCCCCCTGACAATGTATATTGTTACCATAAAACATGGGGGCGGCCAGGGCAATAACGGACTCTGCAGCTCCGGTGGGAACCTGACATCAGGTCTCGGGATCCATCGTATTGATCACTACTTTATGCAACAAAGTTGCTAAATTATGTAACAATTGGACACTGTTTGCTCCTCCCACTAAGGGGGATAGGATTATAAAACAATTCCTATAATCCACTGCTACAACAAGTGCTGGGCATCGGGTTTGGGTCAAGGTCAAACTGGACCAGAGTTCAGGCTTTTTGATTTGGGTTGGCCAAAATTGATTTTTGGCAATATTCATTAAAAAAAAAAATCAACCATAACCCTATCCCTAAATAAAAGTTAGGGTTAAGGTTTTACAATGTCACTGCTGATCTGACTTTGGGCCCTAACTTCAGGTTAACGTTACTATTAGGAAAAGGGATGTAGTGAAATTTTAGCAATGTGGAGATGATTCATGGGGCCACCAGTGGAGTTGATTCTTGGGGCCACCAGTGGAGGTGATTCTTGGGGCCACCAGTGGAGTTGATTCTTGGGGCCACCAGTGGAGGTGATTCTTGGGGCCACCAGTGGAGATGATTCTTGGGCCCACCAGTGGAGATGATTCTTGGGACCACCAGTGGAGATGATTCTTGGGGCCACCAGTGGAGATGATTCTTGGGGCCACCAGTGGAGATGATTATTGGGGCCACCAGTGGAGGTGATTCTTGGGGCCACCAGTGGAGATGATTCTTGGGGCCACCAGTGGAGTTGATTCTTGGGGCCACCAGTGGAGTTGATTCTTGGGGCCCACCAGTGGAGGTGATTCTTGGGGCCACCAGTGGAGATGATTCTTGGGGCCCACCAGTGGAGTTGATTATTGGGACCCACCAGTGGAGGTGATTCTTGGGGCCCACCATTGGAGATGATTCTTGGGCCCACCAGTGGAGATGATTCTTGGGGCCCACCAGTGGAGATGATTCTTGGGGCCACCAGTGGAGATGATTCTTGGGGCCACCAGTGGAGATGATTCTTGGGGCCACCAGTGGAGATGATTCTTGGGGCCACCAGTGGAGGTGATTCTTGGGGCCACCAGTGGAGATGATTCTTGGGGCCACCAGTGGAGTTGATTCTTGAGGCCCACCAGTGGAGATGATTCTTGGGACTCCACAAGTGGAGATGATTCTTGGGACTCAACAAGTGGAGATGATTCTTGGACCCCACTAGTGGAGATTATTCTTGGGCACACCAGTAGAGTTGATTCTTGTGGTCACCAGTGGAGGTGATTCTTGGGCCCACCAGTGGAGTTGATTCTTGTGGTCACCAGTGGAGTTGATTATTGTGCACACCAGTGGAGTTGATTCTTGGTCTCACCAGTGGAGTTGATTCTTGGTCTCACCAGTGGAGTAGATTCTTGGTCTCACCAGTGGAGTTGATTCTTGGGCCCACCAGTGGAGGTGATTCTTGGGGCCTCCAGTGGAGTTGATTCTTGAGGTCACCAGTAGAGTTGATTCTTGAGGTCACCAGTAGAGTTGATTCTTGAGGCTCATCATTGGTCTTGATTCTTACACATTCTCCAGCTCCCGCACACGACTCTTGCTTTCTGTCTCTCTTTCTCTGCCTTTCCATCTGAAAAGCAGCCTCAAGCCGGCCATGCCGCGGGACCCACTGGGGGTTTCCCATGCTGTGGGCCAGTCCAAGCCTTGTTAGCTGTATTCCTTTTGTGATTTAGCTATTATGATTATCCGATTGTAGCTCAGTCCTACACCCGACCATAGACGCACAGTCCCATAATGCCCTCTTTGGAGCACATCTCTTCAATCCCCTGGGGCCCGATCACTTTCATACCACTGGGCATAGGCTTTATACCTCTAGCGTAACATCTATAAGTGTTTTATTTGCAGGTAGTTACGTCCCCTTTAAATGGCCCAATCACATGATTGACACCTGTGCAGTACCCCTATGACTGCCATAAGTTGCATTTTTTACGACCCCCCTCCTCCTCCTCCTTGCACCCACCCACCCCCATATAACCCCAGAAATGGTATATCCTAAGATTGCGATGGTGTTCAATGACAGGACATGAATTTTAGGGTAATTCTGTCCTCCCAGGTGTGTGTTCAAATCATCCGGCTCCAGGCAAAGTTATTTTTATTGTCAGCTATAATTAACCACACAAGCTGTGGAGGAGCTGACATCAGCAATCAAAGGGGGTGGCTCCGGCTTTTACGACACCGCGCTCCCGAGAACAAAGCCGAGGCCCAAGGTGGATGAGTATCTGGTGACAGCGGCAACGAGGAGCAGATACGACCTGGACGGGAGAACGGACGATATAGGTGCAGTCAATATGGGGTCCTATGAGGTAACAAGCCCCGCCCACTGCGTAACAAAAAATTAGCCACGCCCACGTTCCTATTAAGACCCCCCCCACTCTTTTTTGATAACCATTTCTTGGAATGTCAGCAATCATTAATATGTATCTTTTTTTGGAGGGCAACAACCCAACTGTCTCTGTTGCAGTTGGAGTTCTCCTTTAGGTCATTGACTTTGAACACTTCTAAAAAAAAAATATCTGAATGAAAATTGGTTTAATTTGTTAAAATATACCTGCTCCAGGATAAAATAACAAAAAAAAATAAAATCTGAGAGACAGAGTTGTTTGACTCTGTGCCTGTAGACTGAAAATAAAAGGTCAGGATGTTCCCAACCCTAACCCTAAACCTTGCAACAATCATGAACTTAAAGGGGTTGTCTCACTACACTGATTAATCTCACCTCAGTCCTGTTTTCTTGGTTTCATTTTGAATTCAGGGGAGTGTTTACTGGGTTCCACTAGGCTGCAGTAGAAGCCAGGTCTGTAGCTATAGCAACCAGTTCTGGCAGCCTATCAGGAGAGATGGAACAGGTCTGTAGCTATAGCAACCAGTGCTGGCAGCTTATCAGGAGAGATGGAACAGGTCTGTAGCTATAGCAACCAGTGCTGGCAGCCTATCAGGAGAGATGAAACAGGTCTGTAACTATAGCAACCAGTGCTGACAGCCTATCAGGAGAGATGAACAGGTCTGTGGCTATAGCAACCAGTGCTGGCAGCCTATCAGGAGAGATCACACAGGTCTGTAGCTATAGCGACCAGTGCTGGCAGCCTATCAGAGAGATTGAACAGGTCTGTAGCTATAGCAACCAGCACTGGCAGCCTGTCAGGAGAGATAGAACAGGTCTGTAGCTATAGTAACCAGTGCTGACAGCCTGTCAGGAGAGATCAAACAGGTTTGAGCTATAGCGATCAGTGCTGGCAGCCTAACAGGAGAGATCAAACAGGTCTGTAGCTATAGCGACCAGTGCTGGCAGCCTATCAGGGGAGATTGAACAGGTCTGTAACTATAGCGACCAGTGCTGGTAGCCTATCAGGAGAGATCGAACAGGTCTGTAGCTATAGCAACAGTGCTGCAGCCTATCAGGAGAGATCAAACAGGTCTCTAGCTATAGCAACCAGTGCTGGCAGCCTATCAGGAGAGATTGAACAGGTATGTAGCTATAACAACCAGCGCTGACAGACTATTAGGAGAGATCAAACAGGTTAGTAGCTATAGTAACCAGCGCTGACAGCCTATTAGGAGAGATCAAACAGGTCTGTAGCTATAGCTACCAGTGCAGGCAGCCTATGAGGAGAGATTGAACAGGTCTGTAGCTTTAGCAACCAATGCTGGGAGCCTATCAGGAGAGAGCAAAAAGGTCTGTAGCTATAGCAACCAGCGCTGGCAGCCTATCAGGAGAGATAGAACAGGTCTGTAGCTATAGTAACCAGTGCTGACAGCCTATCAGGAGAGATTGAACAGGTCTGTAGCTATAGTAACCAGTGCTCGCATCCTATCAGGAGAGATCAAACAGGTTTGTAGCTATAGCAACCAGTGCTGGCAGCCTATGAGGAGAGATTGAACAGGATTGTAGCTATAGCAACCAGTGCTGGCAGCCTATCAGGACAGATCACACAGGTCTGTAGCTATAGTGACCAGTGCTGGCAGCCTATCAGGAGAGATAGAACAGGTCTGTAGCTATAGTAACCAGTGCTCGCATCCTATCAGGAGAGATCAAACAGGTTTGTAGCTGTAGCGACCAGTGCTGGCAGCCTTTCAGGAGAGATGGAACAGGTCTGTAGCTATAGCAAACAGTGCTGGCAGCCTATCAGGAGAGATCAAACAGGTCTGTAGCTATAGCAACCAGTGCTGGCAGCCTACTGGAGAGATCAAACAGGTCTGTAGCTATAGCAACCAGCGCTGGCAGCCTATCAGAAGAGATCAACAGGTCTGTAGCTATAGCAACCTGAGGAGCTGATGCAGCCCATACAAGAGGGGATATCTAGGAATAGGTAGGACACTGGTAATGGACACATATTGCAAAGTGACTTGTTTTTGCAAGATATTTAACATAAAAAGCAGCAGTGACCCCCTGGAGTGAGATGACCCCTTTAACCCAACCCTAAATTGGGGTTAGGATTTTTTGTACTGGAATTGAGTTAACTTTGTCGCTCTTCGCCGCTGCCGGTCTTAACCTCACTTCTGTCCCAACATCACATTGGTCACCCTGATGTGGGGCTGGACTGGAAGTGACGAGGAGTGGGTACACTGACCCATTCAATTCCAGTATAAAAAAAATTGTTACATTGTCGTTGTTACATTCAATCAATTTTTATTTTTTTTTTACATTTTTTGCAAGCATTGCCAAAAATCGGTTCTGGTCGCCTTTAACGGGTTTTGCCACAAAGTAAAATTGACGTGTGAAGCTTGCAAATGAAATAACAAACATTTTCACCATTCATTATTATTAAAAATTCTGCACTGTTTTTGTTTTAGGTGCTCCTTTAGTGACCCATTGTTTACAGCTCGGCTCCAGGGGATACGACCAGGGCTGAGAGCTCCTCACTTCTGGTCGCACATGCTCAGACATCACCTCTTCTCTCAGGCAGCTACTGAGTGTTCAAACCCGGGTGCTGTCATTCTACTCCCGTCCTCTGTCCTCCTTAGTAATCACACACACTCTCTGGTTAGTGAGTGTTCAACCCCAGGTGCAGTCATTCTACTCCCGTCCTCTGTACTCCTTAGTAATCATACACACTCACTGCTGAGCGAGTGTTCAACCCCAGGTGCAGTCATTCTACTCCTGTCCTCTGTCCTCCTTAGTAATCACACACACTCACTGCTGAGCAAGTGTTCAACCCCAGGTGCAGTCATTCTACTCCTGTCCTCTGTCCTCCTTAGTAATCACAGACGTTCACTGCTGAGCAAGTGTTCAACCCCAGGTGCAGTAATTCTACTCCTGTCCTCGGTACGCCTTAGTAATCAGTCAAAAAGTACAAAAAAATAAAAGGGAAAATAAACCTCAATCAGGTCTGTGCATTGATAAAGAGAGAAAAAACAACACAGTTTTGGTTCCTGCAGGGATTTGAACCTCGGACCCTTGTGCCTGGAGGCAAAACTTTTACCTCTGAGCTACTCACAATGCTTTACATAAGCAGATCTTTCTTCGACTAGAGAGAGGAAAGGCCTGGAGATGTCATCCTGCTGGGTCACATGATATGTAATTCAAACACATCACACACGCCACCTTCTGAGCGCACAGAGCTGAAGAGCTGGATGCAGGAGGTATGAGATGAGATCGTGGCAAAACCCCTTTAAAGTGAAGCACTCGGATTCCGAATTGCATCACTAGTCTATAAAGAATTGGGCGCTTCATGTTCTCTTTTGTTGTAACAAAATTTTTTTTTCGATTTTTGCCAGTTTTAATATTTTTTAAAGTGACGCTGTCACCAGAAAGGAGTCTTTTTGTTAAAACCAATATTCCTGGAAAATGGTGTCATTTTTTTTTTTTAGAATTTTTGGCAATATTATGTCTTTTTCGGCAGTTCTAAGCAATTAGAAATGACCTATATTGTCCCTCTTTAGCTGAGAGAGAATGGCAAGGTAGACTAATCTCACTTTGCTTCAGCTCAGGGGCGTCGCTAGGCTGTTTTATTCGGGGCCCGAGCCCCGAATAAAACTCCCTGTGCCCCGAGTCTCCCGGGCTCCAGGCCTCTGCGCTGGGCCTGGAGCCCGACTGGCCCTTCAGCTGCATGTGCGTCCGCTGGACGCACATACAACTGCGGGCTTCTGCGGAGCAGAGAGCGAGCGCTCCCTGCCCCGCAGACAGTGTCGGACCCGCAGGTCCGACACAGCGGGGCCGCCGGGGTCCTCACAGCGCTGAGGACCCGCCGCGGCCCCGTGCGCCTCAGCCGGCAGCGTCGCGATTACATCACATCATCGCGACGCTGCCTGTCCTCGGGCGCACAGCGCGTCATAGGCCGTGCGCCCGAGGAGCTGCCGGGGGAGTTAAGGTGAGTATGAATGTTGTTATTTTTAACGCGTTTACCTGCCTCAGTGCCCCTATATACTGCCTGTGCCCCTATAATGCCTGCCTGTGGCCCCCATATGCCTGCCTGTGGCCCCCATATCCCTGCCTGTGGCCCCCATATCCCTGCCTGTGGCCCCATATACTGCCTGTGCCCCTATAATGCCTGCCTGTGGCCCCCATACGCCTGCCTGTGGCCCCCATATCCCTGCCTGTGGCCCCCATATCCCTGCCTGTGGCCCCCATATACTGCCTGTGGCCCCCATATCCCTGCCTGTGGCCCCCATATACTGCCTGTGCCCCTATAATGCCTGCCTGTGGCCCCAAAATCCCTGCCTGTGGCCCCCATATCCCTGCCTGTGGCCCCCATATACTGCCTGTCTGTGCCCCTATATGCCTGCCTGTGGCCCCCATATACTGCCTGTGGCCCCCATATCCCTGCCTGTGGCCCCCATATACTGCCTGTGCCCCTATAATGCCTGCCTGTGCCCCTATATGCCTGCCTGTGGCCCCCATATCCCTGCCTGTGGCCCCCATATACTGCCTGCGCCCCCATATGCCTGCCTGTGGCCCCCATATACCTGCCTGTGGCCCCCATATCCCTGCCTGTGGCCCCCATTTCCTGCCTGTGGCCTCCATATACTGCCTGTTGCCACCATATCCCTGCCTGTGCACCTATATGCCTGCCTGTGGCCCCATATGCCTGCCTGTGGCCCCCATATACTGCCCGTGGCCCCATATCCCTGCCTGTGGCCCCCATATCCCTGCCTGTGGCCCCCATATCCCTGCCTGTGCCCCCATAAGCTGCCTGTGCCCCTATAATCCCTGCCTGTGGCCCCCATATACTGCCTGTGGCCCCCATATCCCTGCCTGTGCCCCCATAAGCTGCCTGTGCCCCTATAATCCCTGCCTGTGGCCTCCATATCCCTGCCTGTGCCCCTATATGCCTGCCCGTGGCCCCATATGCCTGCCTGTGGCCCCCATATACGGCCCGGGGCCCCATATCCCTGCCTGTGCCCCTATAATCCCTGCCTGTGGCCCCCATATCCCTGCCTGTGCCCCCATAAGCTGCCTGTGCCCCTATAATCCCTGCCTGTGGCCCCCATATACTGCCTGTGGCCCCCATATCCCTGCCTGTGGCCTCCATATCCCTGCCTGTGCCCCTATAATGCCTGCCTGTGGCCCCCATATACTGCCCGTGGCCCCCATATCCCTGTCTGTGCCCCTATAATGCCTGCCTGTGCCCCCATAAAGCTGCCTGTGGCCCCCATATCCCTCTCTGTGGCCCCCATATGCTGCCTGTGCCCCTATAATGCCTGCCTGTGGCCCCCATAAAGCTGCCTGTGGCCCCCATATCCCTCTCTGTGGCCCCCATATTCTGCCTGTGCCCCTATAATGCCTGCCTGTGCCCCTATAATGCCTGCCTGTGGCCCCATATCCCTGCCTGTGGCCCACATATTCTGCCTGTGGCCCCCATATCCCTGCCTGTGGCCCCCATATGCCTGCCTGTGGCCCCCATATGCCTGCCTGTGGCCACCATATGCCTGCCTGTGCACCTATATACCTGCCTGTGGCCCCCATATACTGCCTGTGTCCCTATATACCTGCCTGTGGCCCCCATATACTGCCTGTGTCCCTATATACCTGCCTGTGGCCCCCATATACTGCCTCAGTGACCCCATATACTGCCTCAGTGACCCTATATTCTGCCTCAGTGCCCCTATATACTGCCTGTGGCCCCATATACTGCCTGTGCCCCCTATATACCTGCCTGTGGCCCCTATATACCTGCCTGTGGCCCCTATATACCTCCCTGTGGCCCATATATCTGCCTTTTGCCCCATAATCTGCCTGTGGCCCCATATAACTGCTTCAGTGCCCTATATACCTAACTGAGGGGACTGCTAATACCTATAATTAAGGAGTTGCTGGAAATGTGAGGATTCTAAGATATTTGTGTCCATATCCTCAGGGACGAGTATTGGCCGGGAGCAATCAGCATGAAGGTGTGAACCGGATGGAGAAGAAAAGGGAAAGTTTACGACACTGATCAGAAAAGACGTCTCCGGTGAGTCACTAAATGTAACTGCAGTGTAATCACTTATATGTCTGCAGAGTCTACATACAACTTGTATCTACCACTATCTGGTCACTGTATGGCGGTGGTATATGTCTGCAGAGCGTCTACATACAACTAGTATCTACCACTATATGGCCCCTGTAAAGGCGGTGGTATAATTTAAACAGAGCCTGTGTACAGCTGATAGTCACATGTGGGGGTCGCGTTCGGTCAGGGTCTGGCAGGATTATTTGAGCCTTAAGTAGTAATAGTTTTGGGTCTTGGTTTTGTAGGAGTGTTCTTAGTAACAATCACTCGTCCGGTATATTTGCTCCATGTGTAGTTGTATGTTTTGGTGACTGTTTAGGGGTATTGTCATATGAAGGTGAGAAGTTCTGAAAAAGTAAATTTGTCATTGGTGATTTTTACTGTACAGTGACTGCTGAGAGATGGACGGGATCTGTGTGGGATGTGCAGAAAATTAGTGACAGGAACAGAAGGTTTTTCTCTGTAAAAAAACATCCGCAGTTCACAATGAGGCGCGAAAAATGTCGTGTGAACCCAGCGCTACCCAGAAAAACACAAAGGGCCCGAGCCCCGGATGTTTTAGGATCCTAGCAACGCCCCTGCTTCAGCTGCTTCTTATCTTGATGCAGTCTTGTTGCAAATAGTAGATAATGACATAATGAGAGCGCTTTTGTATTCTTGACGAGGATAGATAAGATTAGACTAGACCAAAGGACAATGAAAGGAGCAATATGTGAAGTATAAAATCAGCAGAATGAACTGCTGCTGCAAGGGGAAGAGCTGATCTGCAGGAAAGTGTCATTACAAATAGTAGGTAATGACCTAATGATTGCTCTATTGTTCTCTCAATAGGGATAGATTAGATAAAACAAGACCGCAGGGCAATGAAAAGAGCAATACTTGAAGTATGTAGAATTAGCAGAGTGGACTGATGCTGTTCGATTGTTCTCTCAACAAGGATAGATTAAATGAAACAAGACCACAGGGCAAGGAAACAAGCAATACTTGAAGTATGTAGAATTAGCAGAGTGGACTGATGCTGTTCGATTGCTCTCTCAACAGGGATAAATACGATTAGACTAGACTGTAAGGCAATGAAAAGAGCAATATGTAAAGTATAGAATCAGCAGAGCGGACTGTTGCTGCGAGGGGAAGAGCGGATCTGCAGGAAAGTCTCATTACAAATAGTAGGTAATGCCCTAAGGATCGCTCAATTGTTCTCTTAACAGGGATAAATAAGATTCGACTAGAGCGTAAGGCAACTAAAAGAGCAATATGTAAAGTATAGAATCAACAGAGTGAACTGTTGCTGTAAGGGGAAAAGCTGATCTGCAGGGAAGTCTCATTACAAATAGTAGGTAATGACAGAGATAAATTAGATTAGACAAGACCGCAGGGCAATGAAAAGAGCAATATGTAAATTATAGAATCAGCAGAGTGGACTGCTGCTGTAAGGGGAAGAGCTGATCTGCAAAGAAGTCTCATTACAAATATTAGGCAATGACCTAATGATCGCGCGATTGTTCTCTCAACAGGGATAAATAAGATTAGACTAGACCGTAAGGCAATTCAAAAGAGCAATATGTAAAGTATAGAAGCAGCAGAGCGGACTGTTGCTGTAAGGGGAAGAGCTAATCTGCAGGGAAGTCTCATTACAAATAGTAGGTAATGACATCGCTCTGTTGTTCTCTCGACAGTGATAGCTAAGATCAGACTAGACCACTAGATCAATCGGCCATGGCCAGCAATAAATTAAAGGATAATAGTGTAATATTTTTCAGCACTGGAGATGGGGTTTCTTCCCACTTACCAGGTGCTGCTGATAATACTTACACCCTCAGAGGCCCCAAAATCGCCCGAAGGAAGGGGTC
>JAODAL010016842.1:0-79465 GCA_025379985.1 Phyllomedusa bahiana
TTGCAAAACTTCAATAAAAAAAACGGGAAGAAAGACTTCTGAAACTCGCATCACGCACGACAACAGCGAGACTATCCGCTCTATGGAGTTCACACAGAGAGACTGAGGACTCCAATAAGGAAGAGAATCATCTGATGCCGTTGCGCAATTTACACAGCACCAGGTTTTTAAACGTTGTTCACATTGTTCTTTGAGCTATTGCGTTTTCTTGTTGATATGGAATAGAAGTAAAGTTTTCTAATCTTTATGCCTTGAAGAATTTTTCATATTTGAAGTATTGAATTATTAAAAGGACACAAATAATTCAAGCAATAATGTGAAATTACAAATTTAGCTCTTCCATATCTATCTATCTTCTTTCTGATTTTCATGTTATTATCTGTCACTAATCCATCCTTCCTTCCTTCTTTCCTTCCTCCCTCCCTCCCTCCCTTCCTTCCTTCCTTCCTTCCTTCCTTCCTTCCTCTCTCCCTCCCTTCCCTCCTTCCTTCCTCCCTCCCTTCTTTCCTTCCTCCCTCCCTCCCTTCCTCACTCCCTCCCTCCCTTCCTTCCTTCCTTCCTTCCTCCCCTCCTTCCTTCCTTCCTTCCTGACTGAGCTCTGCACATAGCAAACAGGTGAGATTTTATGGGAGACATGTGTGAAAAGTGGCGCCATCTCGCCGTAGTTAGTGTAGCTTTCGCCAGTATGCACGAAAGTGTCTCGCAGCTCTTTCGAAATGAGTGCTGTTGTGAAACACATTTACAAGCCAAAAAGTGGCACATAGAGTGTATGCATCAAAATTTGGCTCAGTCTCGCCACTATGAAATTGAAATGGATTGGTACAACAGTTTCCTGCCACATTTTGTTGTGACACATTCATAAAAGTGGCACTTCATACGAATCTGGAGCAACATGAAATTGGAATTGGCACAAACAGAAATGTCGGATATGTCGCATCATGCACCAGATTTTGCCATAGGACAGTTCATTCATCTGTTAAACAGGGCTACAACAGGGTTTTTTTTGGCTCAAAGCACTCCAGAAGACTGGCACAGTTATGTTCATATGTGTCTGCTCCCAATGAGGTGTCAACTAACAAAATGTTACCTGGCCAGGACTTCATAGGAAGACATCAAGTGGCACATGAATCCCCCATAGGCTGTGCATGTAAGTTTCAGATAAGCGTGTTTCAATTCACGTACACAAGTAGATCCAAAAGATCATGATATGGACACATCCAATAGGGAATACTAGAGGCAATGCCTGATCACCACTGCAGTACTGAGGAAATCCTGAAACAAGATCTGTTGGAAGTACTTGAGGCACCGATTTAAATAGGTTGTACCACAAAAGAAATTATATTGTATTGAATAGATATTTTCAAAATAGCAAACTTTGCAAATACATATATATGTGTGTATATATAATATATATATATAATAATATTATAATATATATATATATAATATAAAATATTTTATATATTATATATATGTATAGTTTTCCCGAAAATAAGACGATGTGTCTATATTAATTTTTGCTCCTAAAGACGAGCTAAGACTTATTTTTAGGGGATGTTTTTTTCTATGAACAATAATTCATATATATTGTTGAACAAAACATCAACATGTATTTATATACTGTAGTGATTTCATCACAAACATCAGCATAAGCACCCAAACTCTGAATTGCATAGAAAAAATGCACTGTGTTCTTATTTGGGGGAAAAAGGTAATAATATATATATATATATATTATATATTTTATATTATATTTATATATATATTTTGTTCATACAACGCGCCTAGCTCCATATTCTGGTTGATGAAACTTATATCCCTTGTTGCTCATAGTTACGGCCATCTGATGCTACTGTACTACGGAGCACCTCCGCACAGCTACCAACTGACCAATAGACGTAAGGTGGCGGTGTGAACTGTAGTTCTGGTCAGTTGAGAAATAGTCATTTGATCAGCAAAAAGCTCCACCCACTTGCCAGAAATACTGATGAAATTAAGAGTGGAGGAGTGGAATATGGGGGCAAGGACAAAAAGTGATGGGAGGGTTTTTCTTCTCTGACATATTATTTAACTTAACTAAATGATATGTAGTGTTGTGTGTGTAACCTTAAAGGGGTTGTCTCACTACAAGGATTGCTTTTTATGTTAAAGATCTTGCAAAAACAAGTCCCTTTGCAATATATGTCCATTAACAGTCTCCTACCTATTCCTAGATATCCCCTCTTGTATGGACTGCATCAGCTCCTCAGGTCACTATAGCTACAGACTTGCTTAATCTCTCCTGATAGGCTGCCAGCATTGGTTGCTATAGCTCCAGACCTGGCTTCTGCTGCAGGCCAGTAGAAGCCAGTAAACACGCCCCTGAATTCAAAATGAAACCAAGAAAACAGGACTGAGGTAAGATGACTCAATGTAGTGAGACAACTCCTTTAATAATGGTGCAACCTCTTTGAATTTAGGCATTTTGCTGCTAATGAAAATGAATGTGGATGTAAATACTGCAGGTTGCCTGACCCAGAATTAATCCTGGGTAGATGTGTGGGGACTATTGAATACTGACAACAGGCAGGTGGTGACACAACCACATTCTCTCCCATTAGGAGCGAAACATTGAAATTAAGGGATTGCGACATAACAATGTTTGACAGCAAGACAAATCATTGTGTAGTCCTAGACTAAGGGCGACATGTATAAAACTTGGCGCCTTAATTGGCGCACAATTTTTGCATCCTTTTTCCCGTGTAAAATACATCTGAATATATGAAAGTGGTGAATGTGCGCTTATAAATGGTGCCTAAGGTTCGTTGCTCCATGGAACCTTGGTGCATTATTAATGCACCAAGCATGTATATTTGCCATACAGTAATAGCCGGAACACCACCGGTCTTGCTGAGACTTGTGGTGCAACATGCAAGATTCACAGACATGCTTTTCTGACACCTTTTATTTTATTTCTAGCCTGCTGTGATGTGTTTGTAATCACTGATAATACTACACTACCCTGTAAATACATGAGTGAGAATGGGATTTATGATAATTTATATGATTTCATTTTAAATTAATTTCAGATTATATAAACCTTAAGCACATTTTATAGGAGGACATTTTATATTTTTGAGATTTTATATGATGTATATTATATAATTTATTATGAAATTTATATAATTTAATTTTATACAGTTTGATAATCATAAATTACTTTTTATTATTTTACTGGAATTAGTTGAGAAACAAGGAAAAATTTTTGCCCTAATGGCAAATCTAGTTCTATTACGACAACTCATGCTCAAGCAGACCACATTGACATAGGTCTGCCTGTTCCAGTAGTAATGAGCCTAGTTTTGCTGACCCGCATTCATAAATGTGTCTAATAGTACGAATGTGGTGTGGCACGCTACCACAACGCCCCCACATCTTTGGCACATTACAAAGAGTTGGGCCAGACACACAATGCAGCAAACATGTTCACTCCACGTGCCATACACGTTGTAGTTATATTTAAAATCTGCTTTAATATATGTGAATTAAATGCCAGTTTGCCAGAAATTTTTTGTGCAAACTATAACAAAATGCAATGATGTGAATGCACTGTGTGAATAACCCAAGAGCCTGGGTACACCCATGCATATTTTGATACACTCTGATTCAGCTTTTCGTGCAGTTTTTGAGCCAAAGTCAAAAGTGGATGCAGCAGAGAGGAGGATTATAAAACCTTCCTTTATATTTCCTTTTTCCTCTTAATCCACTTCTGGCTTAGACTCAAAAATTTGTATGAAAAATGTGCCAAAAGCTGCCAGAAAACCTGCAAGAGTGGTTCCAGACTGATGTAGTACACCACATGCTGCAGCGATTGCACGTGATGGCAGTGCTGCTAATGCTGCTGACCACTAAGTCACTGTAATAAGCCTCCTGCTCAGACAATGTACTGTCTATTATACTGAGAGAAAAGTAAAGAGAGTCGGTTCATGCTGACATAGTCCACCCAGTGCATATGCAACAGTAAAATAAGTTTGATTTCTATACTTGTGCCACATGTATGAAGAATTAATTTTATTTCATAGATAAGATTGGTGTATGAGGTATGCCTGTATGTATATGCACAGAAGATAAAAATAACAATAATCATAACAATAATCTGACAACAAATAATCGAGGATCATGTATCAAACCAATTAAAGTATCACAGTAAAGGAAGACTCTAAAATATAACTTTCATTAGTTGGCTGCCTGAAGATCAACATGGCACAAGGGTCCATTGCGAGCCTGGTTATTATTTTGCCATAACCATAACTCAGGCGTGAACTTTGTTATTTTTTTTTAAATATTATTGCCTTTTAATCTCCTGATGAACATCTACATTTTGGAGAAATGCAATAGAAAAATATTTATTTTGCGGGAGATGTTTAAGGAACTTTGCGGCATATTACTTGTTTTTCTTTAGTTCCTCGTTATGAATGAAGCTGTTTTCCGATCTGACTGTTTCACATAGCCTGCACTTCACAGCCAGGTTCATAATCTTACTTTCTATTTGGGCTTTATTACTCCTAGCTAAGGCTGTTAGAGGGACATGGTATTAGAGGAGTTTGAACAGCAGGACAGAAGGCTACATACCTCTAAGTGGTTAAAGTTTGTCAGTAAGAAACAGAAACAATCTCCTGTGCTGCTGATAAAACACAGCAGTGAGTAACTTTGTGAAATCGCAGACAAGTGACAAATACGAGTGCCACTGGCTTTAACTTACCTTTACTGTTATCTTCAAGTTACATAAATTGCTGATATAACATGTAGATACTAGAAGTAGGGTAACTCGGAAGTCCGCAATATTGGTTAACTTCCTCTGTGTTGATTGCGGTCTCTCTTCAGCAGCACGCCTGTGGCATGGGAGACTCCCTCTCCATCCACACCTGTCCTGAGACCTCACACAACTTGACCGGCGAAACACCACACTACTCTCTCTTGTCTTGCTCTCTTCTCCCTCGCCAAAAGCACCTCCTCTTCCTTTTTCTGTCGCTCTGCACCTTTTTCTCAAATTTATCTGTGGTATTCTCCTTTGCCAGCCACAGCCCCTCATCTTCTGTGTTCAGGCACCATCTCCTGGACAAGAGATCACACAGCAGTCCATATATATATATATAATATATATATATATATATATATATATATATATATATATATATATATATATATATATATATATATATATTAAGGAAAACAAGTGTTTGGTGCACTGGAAATTTTTCACCTACAAGGAATGGAGAGGTCTGTAATTTTTATCGTAAATACCCTTCAACTGTGAGAGACAGAATCTCATTGAATGATTTTCTGGCTCTCACAGACCTGTTAGTTTTTCTTTAAGAACCCCTCGTACTCTGTACTCATTACCTTGATTAATTGCACCTGTTTGAACTCATTATCTGTGTAAAAGACACATGCTCACACATTCACTCAATAACACTCCAACCTTTCCACCATGGCTAAGACCAAAGGTGCTATCTAAGGACACCAGGGACAAATTTGTAGAACTGCATAAGGCTCAGATAGTGAACAGTAGACAAGCAACTTAGTTAGAAGGTAACAACTGTTGACACAATTATTAGAAAATGCAAGAAACACAATGGACCACATGTATGAACCTGTTTAGGTCTAAAACTCACTTTTTTGCCCATAGGTTACTATAGGCAAAAGAGTGAGTTTTAGACCTAAACTGTTTCATACATGTGGTCCAACATGTCAATCTTCCGCGGTCTGCAAGATCTCGCCCTGTGGTGTAAGGAAGATTCTGAGAGAGGTCAGGAATGAACCCAGAACTACATGGGAGGAACTTGTTAATAACTTGAGTAGAGCTGGGACCACAATCTCAGAGGTTACTGTTAGTATCACATTATGCTGTCAAGGATTAAAATCCTGCATGGCACACAAGTTCCCCCTGCTCACACAGCATATGTCCAGGCCTGTTTGAAGATCACCAATGTCCATCTATATGATCAAAAGGAGGCAAGGGATAGGGTGATGTGGTCAGATGAGACCAAAATAGAAGTTTTTGGCATCAACTCCACTCGCCATGTTTGGAAGAAAAAAAAGGATGAGTACAACCCTAAGAATACTGTCCCAACCGTGAAGCATGGGAGTGGAAACATCATACTTTGGGGGTGCTTTTCTGCAGGACAGGACAACTGCACCATATTGAAGAGAGATTGGAGGGGCCATGCATTGCTAGATTTTGGTCAACAACTTACTTCCTTCAGTTAGAGCAATGAAAATGGGTCATGGCCAGGTCTTCCAGCAGGACAACGTCCCGAAACACACAGTCATGGCAACCCATTTCAGGGTCCTGGAGTGTCCCAGCCAGTCTCCAGCCCTGAACCCAATCGAAAATCTTTGGAGGGAGCTTAAAAATCAATGTAGCCCAGCGACAGCCCCGAGTTAAGTGCTGTTTTTCTATTGTATCAAATACTTATTTCATGAAACAAAGCAAATTAATTATTTAAAACTCATACAATGTGATTTTCTGGATTTTATCTCCTACAGTTGAAGTGTACCTATAATAAAAACTAAATACTTCTCCATTCTTTGTAGGTCAGAGAACTTGCAAAATCAACAGTGTATCAAATACTTATTTTCCCCATTGCATATACACAGTATCTCACTGATGTGAGTACACACCTCCCATTTTTGTAAATATTTTATTTTATCTATTCATGGGACAACACTGACGATATGACACTTTGGCAGACATGTATGGAACTAGGCGGATCGAAGTGCATTTTAGCATCCGTTTTTCAGTGTCAAATGCGCCTGAATGTGTGAAAGTGGTTTTTGTGCGTCCATAAATGGCATCTAAAGTTCATCGCACCTCGCCTGTGTATTTGGCACATTATGGAACTTAGGCACATAAGTAAGGCGCCTCACGTGTATAAAGGCTATAGATGGGCTGAAAATCAAAGAAAAGTCATTAGAATAGCAATTCAGTGAATAGAAACTATAGTACTGATCTTGCTTGGTGGGTCACAGGTCCCAGCAAGACCTGTGGTGTGCTGGCTCTTGCTGTATGTAGAATAAAGGATGAGAGCATCAAAAATTAATTTTTTATTTAATGTAGCAAAATTTAAAAATATTAACAAAAATATCAGTGGGTAATTTAATGTAAAATTAGTTTTAGATTCTATTAATTTTAAATACATTTTCTATGAGATATTTTTGTATTTGTTGGATATTATATATTTTTACATTCATTTTATATGATAAAATTTTTCATTAAATGTAATTAATTTTATTTTATATAGTTTGATAAATATCATAAATTACTTTTTACTATTGTACTGATGTAAGTTGAGAAATATTGGATATTTTTCCCAAACAGCAAATCTACCTCCACTTCGACTCCTCAGGCTCAGGCAGACCACATTGAAATAGGTCTGTCTGTCCGAGCAGTAATGCGGCTAATTTTGCCGAACCACATTCATATATGTGTTTAATATTACGAGTGTGGTGCGCCATGACCCCAGAACGCCCCGTCATGTTAGGCACATTAAAAAGTCTTGCAAACAATGTGCCTAACACATTAGTTTGGTGCATTAGACATCGTAGCCGGCTCACTTTGACGCATTTTACGCAAGAAAAGGGTGAAAAACCCAATCATACACGTCTCCCTTTGATACAATTTAAAGTAGTCATTGTTCAGCTTGTTTAACAGTGTTAATTTGGTGTTCCCTCAAAATAACTCAATACATAGCCATCAATGTCTAAACCGCTGGCAACAAACGTGAGGTGTCGTCTAACAGAAGGTGGAAGAGCACATGGTCTCTTAAATGCACCAGCTCCATGATGTCCATTTTCACTTGTTTCCCTTTGTTGGGGGTTTTAACATTGATGGCTGTGTTGAGTTGGGCTATGTTTCCACTGCACAAGTTTTACAAAAAAATGTTTCTAAATATGCCGCCGCTTTTTTACTTTTTTTTTGCCGTCTTCCCATCTATACAATTGAGGGGGATGCAAAAAAAACGAGAGGGAAGAGTTTTTGTTAAAAAGGGACAAAAACCCGGGGCCCTGCATCGGAAAAAAAAAAACGATGCAGTGTAGGCTACTTTTTTTCAGGCCAAACCCCAAAATTTACAGTTTTAAAAGCTGAAAAATTGCTAAAAAACTTTACTTTGTATAAAAGTGTCATATCCTCATGTTTTCCAAAAAAAAGTTTTTGAAAAAAAATTTAAAAAAATGTGTGGTTTTCTACTTTTTTGTGAGTTTCTATCTCCATTTATCTTCTCTTATCTATGTGTGTATACAATATATGCAAAAAATTCCAGTGATAATATTGTGCCCTATAAAATTTTGGGGACTTACTACAAGCATGTAGGCCCTTTGTTCCTGAAAATCCTTTTACGTCATAAAATAGCACACTAAGGTTTTTCCATTAAAAAAGATAATTTTCCATCACATCCTTATTACAAAAAAATTTTTTCCCTATATAAACCAAACCTAGCACTGTCAGAGGCATCTACGTAGCAAGTGGCTGAATAGGGCACCAAGGCACACACAATTTTGTATATAGTTTAGCAAAGTCTCAGGCTGTGAAGCTTTATTATGTTCATTTTAGCAAAATCAATATGTAGAAGCCTAAAAGCATAAACAGGTAGGGACATAAATCTGCTTGTTAACTTCCATACTTTCCCAGAATGCACCGGTGTCTTACCACTTAAAAGTCTTCCCACACAGCTCAGAACCAAATTTTATTGAAATGTTTCTCTAGGCAGTTTCTATTTAATGACAGACTTTCTAAAAAATTACATGATATTTAAAGGGACAAAATCAGTTGTACAATCAAACTCAGACTAAAGCTGTGTTTGTGCAGGGATGTGAATGATGAACTTGCTGCAAATGATATGATTATAAAATGAGCAAAGTAAAAGATACCGATAATAAAAGAATGAGCATACAATCCCAAATGCTTTTGGTCACAGCTCGATCCCTCTCTCCAGGGGAAACTAGTTTCCAGCCTATAATTAAAGTTTTCTACAAAACCTGATGTATGAAAGAGACTGAATTTTACATGAATTCTCATGTATATAGCACCTGCTATGCGCGCCTTGTTCTTGTCTTTCCAGGGTAAGTGTTTCTCAGACCTGTCCCTGTCCACAGAGGCTTAACTTGAGGCTCCTGGACCCTAATGCAATGAGTAAAATGGACCCCACAGCTATCATGTGTCACTTACAATACTGGTTTTTATTTTATTGGGAAAAGGTTTGAGAGCCATCAGATTCGGGCCCCCATGCTCAACTCTGCCCTTTTCTTTTTTCTGAACTTGTGAAAATATTTGGGCTCCAGAGGTTTCCAAACCCGATTTTTTTTTTCACTATGACCCTAGCCATAGGATTTCCATTGATTAGTAAGCGTTAGCTTACTGTTCCTTCCAATTCAGGGGCACTCTTTGTCTGGCGTCACTTATGGTCCGACGTCACTTTAGTCACATTAGGATTTCTCCAATTTGATTTTTTACTAAAAGTGACGTCGGACTAGAAGTGGGGCTAGACTGAGAAAGCCACTAGACCAAAGCACCACAGTTAAATCATTTAACTCTTACAAACCAGTAAAAACTTAACTCGAATTTTGGGTAAGGCTATGTTCACACGGCATAATTGCGGGGCATGCAGTACACCCTGCAATTATGCCGGGTGTTTGGGAGCCGCGCTGACCGGGGGGCCGGAAGCCCGCCGGCCCCATAGACTGTCATTACTTGCGGCACATATTCGCTGCAAGTAATTGACATGTCACTTATCTCCCCGCGCCTACAATACAATAGTATTGTACGAGCGGGGAGGAGGCGTAATCCATAGTTCCTATGAGACTTGGATTACCGAAATTTTTAAAGCGCGCATCTGGGCCCCGTATTAGAGTTCAAATACGACGCGAAATACGCGCCGAAATGTGCCCGTGTGAACATAGCCTTAGAGTTACTGTAATGGTCAATTTTGTTGTAATTTATGGCAAACATTAATTCGGCCTGACCTGAATCAAATTACTCAGATTCGGGTTGAATAGGACCCAGAGCTGAACTATACATGTTATTTTCTTGTGGGCAGCAATGGTGACTCAGTGGTTAGCTCTGCTGCCTTGCAGAACTGAGGTACAGGTTTCAAATCCCACCATGAACAACATCAGGAAGGAGTTTGTATGTTCTCCCCGTGTTTGTGTTGGCTTCCTCTGGTTTCCCCCACACTCCAAAAACATACTGAAGGTTGATCTGGAACTTACACTCTAAGCCCCAAGGGGGGCAGCAGCCAATGTGACATGACCTGTTAGTGGACCTTGAGGGCGAGAGTTGAGGGACACTGACCTACTACACTAGAAGAAAGTCTGTATAAATGCTCTAGCCCAAGATACGTGTATCTGAATTTTGTTGGTATATGTTGCCATAGAAATGTCATCAAAATATTGTCATGTTTCTCACCCATGCTTTCTGTTTTTTAAACGTGTATTCCCATTTCATTGATTAGATTTAACTTGTAATTACCAAATACATTGCTGTTCTGATTTTGCTTCCTTTCAGAGATGAATCATATTATATTTCCTGCTTGTTTATATTAGGTTTGCTAGGTTACCAACTACCTCTCTTCTCTGCTCCAGCAACTCTGGCCTGTAAAGTGAACTTCCTGCTGTGTCTTATCAGCAGCAGAAGAGCTTGTTTCTGTTTCTTACTAACAAACTTTACCATTTAGCGCTCTGTAGCCTACCACCCTCCAGAAAAAGCAAAGCTGATATACCAGTCACTGCTGTAGAACTTTCCCCAGCCTAAATAGGAAGAATGAGTCTGAAGCTGGCTGTGAAGAGCGAAACAGCGAAATGGGAAGACCACTTTAAGGCAGTCAGTATCTACAGTAAAATGTGTAACTATATGTACTTCTGATACTTTAACTCCATTTATGTTATGGAATAGTGCACCACATGTTTGCATAAATATATTTCTACGATTAGCTATTCTATGAAAATGAGATGAAACAAGGTAAGAACCATAAATATTCGTATTTACTATTTGCTAAAACCCTGTGTTATATTGTGATCTATGCACTCTAGGTTACACCTCTAGGTTACACCTTTTATTTCATATTGAAGTCATCAAATATCCACTTCTATTTCTGTTAACAATATCAAAAGCAACAATTCTACCATCCAAGTAAACTGCCCAACTCATCTTATCAATTGCCTTGACCATTCCCATTTAAAAATAGATATTGCCTATTCTAAGACCAAATGATTCCTTGAGCGACACGTATGAACTTGGTGCAGACACGCCAGTTCTAAATAGCTTTAGAGCAGTGTAGAATGTGCCAAAATGTATGACCCTGCCTTGTGCAGTTCATACATTTAGTGCATCGTAGGTGTATTCCTGGCACAAAGCCTATCTGTGCCGCATAGTAAGCACAATGGTTGGTGCGGAAGAAAAGACTCCACTGAATTCCTGACAGCTAGGGCCATGATTACTGATGTTAATTATTAAACTATACTAAATAGAATAATTTTCCACTAATATAAAATGAATATAAAATATAAAATTAATGTATAATTAAGTAACATTAAATCAATTTACAATTAAACAATATAAAATTTATATTAAATTATATATTATAAAATTAATAATAATTTAAATAATACAAAATTAGAAACCCAAAACAGCAACTACCATTAATCCCATTATTATAGTGTTATCAATGATTAGAAATATATCACAGCAGGCTAGAAATAAATGAAAAGACATTAGAATTGCATGTCAATGAATATAAACTATGATAGTAATCTTGCTTGGTGCACCACAGGTCCCAATGAGATCTGTGGTGTGCCGGCTATTACCGTATGTAGAATAAAGGCTGAGAGCAGCAAAATTAAATTTGCACACTGATCACCATCTGATTAAAATGTGTTTCATTTAATGTAGTAAAAACAAAAAAAAAAAATCAGAACGAAATGTTACTGTAAACATAATTAATTTTTCATTAGAAAATCAACTCAATGAATTGAGTCTCTATAGAGAAAAGAAGTAACAGAATATGAAAGTAACAGTTCTTAACTTGACAGTAATAGTTACTTATCTCTTGCTACATTCAAACCACAAATTGAGGTTGACACAGGAAGCATTGCCACGTAGTAGAAAGAGAAATATTTAGGGCCACATGTATGAAAACTGTCTAGGTCTAAAATTCACTTTGTTGCTCATAGCAACCACTACATATAGTGCTCTGGAAAAATTAGAGGGGCGCTCTGATTGGTTGCTATGGGCAACAAAGGGAATTTTAGGCCTAGACGTTTTCATACATGTGGCCCTCAATAGCATGATTGACATTTATGAGCTTCTGTTCTTCTCTATAGAGTTTAAAGCAGTTCATTAAATTGCTTTTGTAATGTACAATTTTTATTTTTATAATAATATTTTGTACAGATTTTTATCTTTTTAGTTTTTTAATAAATAAAAATATTTTGGGGATATTATATCATTAATTTATTAATTTTAGATAGTTTAAAAATTATCACAAATACGTTTTTATTATTTTTTTGGTGGTATAAGTTGAGAAATAATTGATATTTTTTTGCCCTATTGGCAATCCTACTTCGTCTATGACCACTTTGGCCTTAGATAGACCACTTTTAACTTAGTCTGGCTGGTAATGACAGTTCTGCGCCTACTTTTGGCGTTCCACATTCATTAATTTGTCTAATCCTACAAATGTGGTGCGACAGGCCCTCAGAACGCCCCCACATCTTTTGTGCATTACAAAGTGTCGGGACAGGCGCTGATGGCGGCAAACATTTTCATTCGACACACCATACATCGGGAAATCACGCGGACTAATCACTTTTGCCGCATTTAACTCCAGAACATTAAAACTGACCCCTTCATACATGTCGCTTAAGGGTTCATTTAAGTGTCGGGGCAGGTGCAGATTGCGCCAAAGTTTGGAGTACGGAATACATTTCCAGAACAGGGTTATGACAGCTTTTTGGCTCAAACTACGCCAAAAACCTGGTGCAGCCCTGTTCATACATGTCGCCCTTTGTGTCCATGTGCCAACATCAAATCCAAGCAGGAAGACTGAGCAGCCACATATTACTAATGGAACTACATGAGTAATCCACTAGGTGGCAGCATCTTGACATTTTTTTTTAAAGGGACAGTACTCTGAGAAGAAAACTGAAAAAAATCCACATAAATAAATAACTGAAAATACCTTGAAAGTGATTTATTTATACAATAATTTTACAAATGTTAAAATATTTCTACAATTATGCATTTTTTAATGCTTCATTTTTAACAAAATGTTACACTGCTTAATATATGAATTGGATCACCAGGCTTTTACTTTGATTGTGTTGAAGTAGTTAGACATTTAGATTACTATTGGTGCTTCAAAACAGTTATCAACAGATAAAGAAATTGACAATGTGAGCTCATTATTATCTACGTGTATTTAAGGACATAATCATATAGATATATATTTGCTTTGAACTTCATTTTTGATGCTAATGCTTATGATGCTGAAGCTGCTGAGCAGTAGTTAAAGAGGAATGTTATTATTTTCTATTTATAGTATTTTCTTTGCTTTATTGATGATGAGCATGATGAGGATAATGAAGATGATAGGAGCAGTAGTTGTAGCAGCATTCTCATTATTATGTACACCAGTACAGTGCTCCCATGACAGCTGGATGAAGTGAGCCAGAATCCTGGGAGCTCAGCAGTTGGAGTGGTTTGTGGGGGTGGGAAATTTTAAGTTACATGGCATGGCCACAGGATGTGTTTTTTTCTGAACACAAGAGGTCAGTGTGACCTCACAAATTAGGGACTCCTATGAGGAAACCTCAATTTAAAGAGACATTTTCAATTTTTGAGGAACTAACTGATGGAACAAAGTAGTGAATTTAGATTATAAAAATTATGTCTGAGGGCATAAATAACTTGTATGTTTTACTTGTACATGTGATTATATATTACAGAATAAGGGTGATGCATAATTAGTGTCTGAACACAGGACACTTAATAAATTTATTAAAACTTCATCTTGATTATTCCTATTAAAAGCAGTGGTACAAAGGTTCATAAATTGTTGTCCTGTTACCTAAACCAGCTGCATTTTATCCTATTTATCCTATTAAACTAAACTCATTGCTTCCTTTATAAATGGGGCTGCGCCATTTATTTGGTGTGCTTTTGAGCCAAACAAACTGTCGTTTCCCTGTTCTATAGACGTATGAACCGTTGTATCCCAAAACTTGCCGCACTGTTCATCAGACACAACACTTTTGAATGAGCCAGTGATGCGGGCAGCACAATCATGCAATGCACCAAAGTTTGGCACGTAACTGTGGCTCAAATCCATATTGGTTTCAAAGTAGCATGGCTGAGACTACTTTTGGCGTAGAATGGGACACATTTATAAAGTGCTGTGAGACACTTTCATACATACTATTAGATCTTACACTATCAAAAACAGAGGTAGAACTGGTGAGTCGGTGCCAGGTTCATACAGGTCGCCCATTATACCTCTTTCCTACAGATAGGTTCACCCAGGGAAGTCTTAGATAAATCTCAGCCTTCCAAGGCTGGCAGGTTGTGCTGAGACTTGTTTTACCAAAATTCACAGGAATTGTCTGATACTAAACTTAGCTATAACTCTACAAATGTAATTGTAAATGCAGGTAAAAAAAAGATTTTCCACCAGCAACTTGGATCAGCTATTTCTATAAGGCTATGTTCACACGGCTTATTCACGCCGTAATTGTGGAAGGGATTTCGGAGCGGGGGCGGGGTGGGGGGGCCAGCAGCTCACCGGACCCAAAGACATTCATTAGCCACAGCGCATATCCCGCCGGGATAATGGACATGTCACTTTCTCCCCACTCGGCGTATTGTGCGAGCGGGGAGAGGAGACGTAATCCATAGTTCTCTATGAGAACTGTTTATTACCGTAATAACTGGGACTGATTTCAGCCGTACTGAGCGCAGTACGGCACGAAATACGGAACGAAATCCATCCCAAAATAAGCCGTGTGAACATAGCCTTACTCCCATAGACAAGTTTGACCATCTTATTATTTCTTCTCTGCTCAAAAGTGACTTGATCTGAAAGGATAGGAGACAGGGAACCTCCAATAGCATTTAGTGAACCTTTTTCTCCTCCCTTAGATTTCCTTCTTTGCTGCCTTTCATTCTTCAGTGCCCCCACTTACTGTACCCTGTCATCCTCCACACTGATCCCTTTTGAGCTTAGATGAGGCTCCTTAGCTGCAATGACAATGACTCTGATAGTTATGCCCATGTTTATCCCAAGTTGTTGAACACCTTTGTGAAGTCAGGACATGTTCACATGTGGCTGATTTGAACACTGATTATTACGCAGATTAAGTGCTGAATCCACACCAGAATCAGCGATGAAATCTGACTAGAATCCGCTTCACATTGTTTCTAATGGAAAAACAGCATTTCAGAGCATATGATGCTAATTTCCTTGGCGCTGAAAAAAATAAGTAATATGAATACTAACATAGTAAATGGAGGCTAAAATCTTGCTCTAAACTGAAAATCCACAGCTTAAATTGGGGCTGCATCACTGTGGATTGTACTTGAGGATTCTGCTCTGAATCAATGCTAAAAATCATCTATGTTGACACAACAATGTGAAAATGCAGTCCAAAAAGCAACGACATTTTCACTTTGCTGGACCATGCCGCATCGCCTTTGTTTTTTGCATGAAAAAAAAGGTCGGATTTTGGATTTCTGCTGGCTAAGTACATGAATCAGACAGTGGTCTGGTAGAATATATTCCGCCAGATGGTTTTAGGTTTAGGAAACCCTCAGTAATAAATCCATGCTGTGTAGGATTTTCTATTGAGGGCTACACAGTGCTGGGTACAGTCAGATTTGTGGTGGATTCAAAATACTGAAATCACTGAAAAACCAACCAACATCCAGTGCCATGGAGACATGGCCTTAGGCAGACTTCAGATAAAAACAAGACTAACTTTTAACAATCAGGGCTGCTATAAGGAATTTCAGGTTCCCATAAAGCTGAAGCACAGGGGCGTAGCTATAGGGGGTGCAGAGGTAGCAGTCGCTATCAGGCCCTGAAGTCTGAGGGGGCACAAAAGCCACTTCTGGCACATACTGAGATACCAGTATTGTAAATAGCACATGGAACATGGAACATGATGTGCCCATTTCACTATTTGCACTAGTCCCCCTGAGCTTCAGGTTACACCTCTGCTGAAGCATATTGGGCCCCCAGACATAACCAGTTTCTGTCTTGCACCATATCTGAGGGCTCCTTTTTTCCAAACGTGATCAGGACAGGAGTACTGCCAATGCTGCCCGGCTGGTGCCTTGTTGCAATTTTACTTTCCCCTTTTCTGTTTTTTTTTTTTTTTTTACTTTACGGATAGAGAATCTGAAATAATATTGATTTCATGAAAGCCAAATTGTCCGTTTCAAACACTGTATTGTTGTTGGATGACTTCCAGTACATGCGTGAATTAAAAAGATGTACATCTTCAGCTCAGAACTGTTTACAAAACGCATGAGGCCCCAGATGTTGTGTCCTGGGAGAGATTCTTCATGATGACTTCCTGTGTCCTTTATATCTACACATCATGACATACTGGATACTAAATCATTATGGTTTTCACACGTTCCTGATAAACCTCAGGACTTATAATGGAATTGAAGAAAAGTGAAAATTGGTTTAAAAACTGACCAAGTTCTTTGTCTTTAAAAGAGTAATTGGCAGAAGGATAGTTACATTATGACACCCTGAACTGATGTCTACCCTGCACTGTGATACTCTGTGCATAGAGGAAACTTGGTTATATGGGAAATTGTGTCCACCTAGTGGTCATCCCCTGTAAAAAGACATTCTGCAAGAGTATTTAATACACAAAATGACATTTCATGAAGTTGTAGAAGGTTTTCCCCACAGGGGGAATCCTTCCACTTCCATGTTGTGGCATTGTGTAGAGTATGCCACAATCTTAACAGACAAACCAGACTCAAACTGTGTTAACCAAGTGAAGCAGGAAGAAAATGTGACTCTATACAACATGTAATATGATTGTGCAAAGTATAACTATATATGACAATCCAGAATCCAACAAGAAAAAAACTGAATGTGCCCCCAAACCAAATACAAGAAAAAATAACCCCATAGCTTTCTATATACATAAAGCCTCTTATTCATATATATATATATATATAATATATATTATATATATATAATATTAATATATATATATATATATATATATATATATATATATATATACATACATATAATATCATATATATATATATATATTATATATATGTATATTATATATGTATGTATATATATATATAATATATAATATATATATATGATATATATATATATATGAATAAGAGCTTTATTGTATATAGAAAGCTATGGGGTTATTTTTTCCTTGTATTTGGTTTGGGGGCACATTCAGTTTTTTTCTTGTTGGATTCTGGATTGTCAGAATTGTGACATGTTCTATAAAATGTCATATTATGGAGGGATCCCCCTTATGAGAGCTGTGATGAAGGGCGATATCGTGCCCGAAACGCGTAGGCTATTTCACTGCCATTTTTATACCCTCTGCACTAATCTTGCATTTGTAATAATAGAATTATTCCACGATTACTGCTGGTGCTGGATCGCATTTTTCAATTCCCCCTTGTGAGACATTGCTTTTATAGAGAAATAGCTTTTTATAATAGGATGATGTACAGAGGCACCATATGAAGGCACTTTACTTATGGCTTGAGCTTACATAGAATATAACTAACAACATCCTATGTAGATATATCTGGATTTTCTCTGGGCTATAGGTAATACAATAATTAAGCAAAATACTTTTTATGAACTTGCAGTCACTAATCCTATTGAAGAACACTATAGTCTCCCCATTACTTTAAAAGGCTGATAACAAGGATCAATAGACTGCATTCAGCTGCACAGCACATATTGATAAGATGCGCTGGATCTAGCATTCCTTTCAATGACTCCATACCCTGCCATAAGATCTGTGTTTTTCCTAACACTAAACAGGTCCTTACATTCCCAGACCTGTGAACTGTGGACAATCAGTTTCTGTATAAGTATAACCCTCAGCTGGCAGTATATTCACAGCTTCTGATGTCTGCATTTAGTTTTACTATTTGGCATGTAGTAGGACAGTTAGTATTTTTAGGAAACACAACTGGGCTATCAAATATCCATAGAAAGCTGGTTAACACATCTGTCTGATGTCCCTCGGTTACTAAGCATACACCCTCTGAGGAGTATAACTTCTTACTATAGAGCTAACAATTCACATGACACAATAATATGGATACCTGATTTAATCTTGTTTAATGGATTCCTGATTTAATCCTATAGTGGAAATGATGCTTTATAACACTGGGGATGGTTTAAGACATGGTACATTGGGGATGGAGAATCAACAGCCACTGTATTTAATGTACCCCAGTATACGATATTGATGGACAGTCAGCTAAAGTGTTGAATATATTGATACAAGTCTTTCCTTGCATTGCCATAGGTCTAGCAAATATCATTAAAGATGGTGTTTATATTTAGATATTTAAGGAAATCATTAGGTCTATGGCTTCCTTATCTGCAATGTGTAATGAGGGATGCTCTAGGATTTCCTTCTCAAGGTGGCACATGAGAGCTCAGTATACCACAGCCCAAGCTGTTGCATGTGTGACTTTTATTTTCTCCTTGTCTTTTATCTGTGGTACACCCTCTCCCCAGGTTACTGTTTTTGTTGCATTTTCACTAATCCCAGAGGCTGCTGTAGATCAGGGTCCTGCTGGGTGAGGTGCTCTCCTGCATCTTGTTAGAATCTTCTAAAGTTCCTTAAATTAAGCACATGCTAAATGAATCTCATTAAGGCACAAGATGATAAAAAAAAGTATTTCTACACAACATCCTAACATTACATTCCCACAGAAATATCAATGGCTGAATCATTGTGGGAGATGTGTCATAGTTTATATTAAACCCTGGTTGGGGGATTAGTCCTCTGGATGACACTAAATGATTGGGTGAAGATTTCCTGTCTAGAGTAGCCCCCATCCCCACCCCCAATAGAGTTCTCTTAATTAGTATCCTGATCTACTTTATAATGTGTACATATCACTAATACAAATAGAGCTCTATCTCTCTCCCACTGACACATAGTAGCAGGATGCAAATTGACCATTCCGAGCTGACTATAGGAGTACACTGTCATGGGATTGCTATTATGAATAGATGCTGAAGTTAAAGAAACATGGTACATGCAAGTTATAATACAGAACATAACTGATTACAAAAGTGAATATCATTTACATATAGAATCTATGCATTTTATATACAATGTAAACAACATATATACAGTTTATGTATCATATACGTTATAAGCAGAAGTTCCTAAAATGATGCAGAGATGTTACCTATTGTGATTATCACATTCTTGAGATGTTAATCCGAATCAGCGACAAAACTTTAATAAGAATAAATAAAATTAAATAAATGTGGAAAACATATGAACAGTCTCCCTAGATTGAACTTGACGTATATTGGACTAGAAGGTGAGCAGCCTATGTATTCTGCGATTCATCATTACCTTCCGCTAGTGGAATTTCAGATTTACTGGATAAATAAAATATACTAAAATAACCATATTATGTACTTATATCCGATAATAGCAGCTCAAACCCGTCCCAGGCCTTCCTGTGTGTACAGCGTCTATACATGAATGTAACTGAGCAGAAATTGATATTTTACTGTTTTTTCTCTGTATTTGTGCACCATGTCATTCACTGAGATAAGGTAATGGCAGGTTTACCTTCAGCAAAGCCACAAGTTTTACACAGTGATTAGTCAGCCTATACAAATACACATATGATGTATCCCTCTATCTACCTACCTACCTATCTATCTATCTATCTATCTATCTATCCATCTATCTATATATCTATCTATCTATATATCTATCTATCATCTATCTATATGATATATGCCTCTATCTATCTATCTATCTATCTATCTATCTATCTATCTATCTATCTAATTTATCCCTCTATCTATCAACCCATCTATCTATATACCTATTTATCTATCAGCTCTCTTTGTAACCTATCATCTATCTATATAATTTATCGCTCGATCTACCTACCTACCTATCTACCTATCGTTAGAACTATCTATCTATCTATCTATCTATCTATCTATCTACCTATCGTTCTGTGTATTTATCTATTTGTCTGGCTATTTATTGACTTACTTACCTATCTTCTGTCTATAAATATCTAAAATATTAAATCCTAGGACAGCAATATAAAGCACTGTGTCGGATTTTATACATGAACCAGAGTTCATACATGGATGATATGATCAGGGAACAAGCACAGTGAGATTCACATAGACTGTCAGAAACAATTACTACTACTCACTGCTTTGACTTTGATAAATTAGGATCTCATATTTCCGTTTCGGGTTTTCTTCCAGCCGCTCCTCTTCCTCTCCATTTCATCTTGTACCTTCTTTCCTTCTTATGCACATTGCACACATCTAAATCCTCGGCATGCCTTACTTTTAATTCATCAATTTTAAATATATACTTGCACATCTAAATTGTATATTTATATTTATTTAATTATATAATATACATCATATATATATTATATATATATATAATATATATTATTATATATATATATATATATATATATATATATATATAATATATATATATATATATATATATATATATTATATATTATATGGTAATGTACTCTCCACTGCGCATGCCATGCAATGTAGAAGTTGTTTACAGCTGCAGAAGAGCTGAATGTTGGCACTCTGATAACTGACTACAGATAGTGGAGTGGGTTTACCTGCAGTCCCGGGAGAAGATTTTGGATTTTATCTCACATGACAAACTCATCACTGCTGAAATGAAGACTTCAGCTCCGCTACATTTCAGGAGAACAGCAATCAAAAGTACAACCATGCTTGCATATATATGTATCCATTTACAGATTTATATATATTACATATATACAATATATATATATATATTATATATATATATATATTATTATATATTATATATTATTTATATATATTATTATATATATATATATATATATATATATATAAATGAATATTGATGCATTTATAATTGTGGAGCTACGTTCATTTCACTTATAGGATCAGTCTGTCTGCAAAGTGGAATGCAAAAAAAACTGAGCAATCAGGTTTCCTGCGAGATCAACTGTCAGCCCTGTGTTAACCCTCTGCATTCCACCATTGCTATATCACCCGCCTCAGAGATGAATAGTGCATAAAAAATAAAATCACAATTAAAATAGAACCCCTCCTCCAAAAATGGGCTGAAATCCTTGCAAGCTGCAGAGTCTCTTGATGTCCAGATTAGTCTGCAGATCTAAAGGAAACACTCATTGCAGATCACAGAGCCACATACATTATATGTGTCCCTGGTGAATTTAGAAAAGGGATTATTTAGTAGGATTTATTAAGAAAATATCCCTGGGACGGATGGCAAAAGAATTGTTTCTTTCTTCCCCTTTTTTCTTTCTTAGAGGAAACTTAATAAAAGTTTGTGAGTGAGGGCTGGTCCCTCCCTGTGACGTAGAGGGGGGGATGATCAGCCAATAGGAAGCCCTCCCTAAATCCTTCTGCCAGCAAGAAATATAAGAGCTCAGAAAGTTTGCATCAACTCAGAAACACGTTCGTGTCTTGGGACACAGTCATAGATTGCTGTTGAGTTCTATCGTGGATACAGATCTCACCCCTCCCACCACTTGGAGAAGACTTTATTGCTTATAGGTCTGGTTTCTCTGGAGATTGCTAGGGACAGGCTCTTTCTCTCCATAGTGTTGGTAGAAGATGATGCAGGAAGAGTCAAGCTCTCCAGTCTCCCCTGTGGACAGCTTGAGCAACAGTGAAGAAGAGCTTGACAGGCAGCAGAACAAGAGGGGATGCAGGAAAAGGAGATCCAGTAGGAAGAACCCAGAGGATCCAGACAGCCCAACCTCAGTGAAGAGGAACAAGAAGGCCAGCAGCACCGGCAGCAGTCCCCAGTCTTTTGAGGAGCTACAGACCCAAAGAGTCATGGCCAACGTCAGAGAACGCCAAAGAACCCAGTCCCTCAACGAAGCCTTTGCTGCCCTGCGCAAAATCATCCCCACCCTTCCCTCAGACAAACTCAGTAAAATCCAAACCCTCAAACTGGCATCCAGATACATTGACTTCCTATGCCAGGTTTTACAGAGCGATGAGTTGGACTCCAAAATGGCCAGCTGCAGTTATGTGGCCCATGAGAGGTTAAGCTATGCCTTCTCAGTGTGGAGGATGGAGGGAGCATGGTCTATGTCTGCATCTCACTAACAAACAAGCTCACTTCAGGCTACAGACACATACACTCAGGTAAGGAGAACTCTTATGTCTACTCTATCCCTGTACACACAGGCTCTGAAGCTTCTGCTGCAGCCCCAGACTTCCTGCTCAGACTTTGGAGACTCACAATTAGATCATAGGAAGGGGCCCAGATCAGGGATGTGGATGTAACGCGGAGAATGGGAAATACTTCTGCAGTCCTGACCGAAGCCTAGAAAATATACGACACAAACATTTGTAGCATTTCCATAGCACTGCCTCTGGCTATAGACTGTCTGTTATTACAAACTCCGTCATAGTGAAGAAGTTGTAAGTCCATAGTTCTACTAAATCACACAGGTTATTGTTTGTGTGTCCGCCTGATGGTTCACTGTGCCAACGATATTTGCCTCGCATCCTACATATATATATATATATATATATATATTTATATATATATATATATTTATAATATATATATATAAAATAGATAGATAGATAGATAGTAGATAATGATAAAAATTTACAATATATATATAATATTTTATATATATAATATATATATATATATATATAATATATTTTTGTGTGTGTGTATATAATCTCCTATGTTTATGTATATATACTATTTATATATTGTATATAAGTCCTATGTATATATCATCTCCTATGTCTATATATGTACTATATATAATATATACCTCCTATGTATATATAGTACTACTCTTGATAGCTGTTTCTTAATATTTACTTTCTATGTTCAGTTTGTCAGTTTCCACGTCTACTCACAGTACATAATACACTCACTATCATAACTATATCAATATACAGCTTTTTGTACCATATACCAATATATAATAATAGCATATATGTTCTACTAGCTATGTACGAATAGTATTAGCACATTCTCTGCTAGCAATATACTTATGGCATATAGAATCCCAACCTTATACTAATGATTATAGTAGTCTGTATTAATTTACTAACTATACTAAGCTGTATATACACCTGGTAAGAGCATATCCTACCATGATTATGTACTAATAAGAGCATATGCTACCATGATTATATATCCCACAGTATTTTTACTAGACTGTTTATTCTCTAGTAATCGTGTACTGGCAGTAGTACATTATATTATTATATTATACACTAACATTCTACTAAAAAAAATGCTAAAAGTAATTTGCATATAATGTAAGTATGTGCTATAGTTACGTTGATTTTATATGGAAACTATTAGCTAAAACAATATCAGCATTTAGGTATTTATTGTGTTAAATACATAATTCTACACTACCAATATACTAACGATGTAATATCTGTGGTTCAATTGCTACACTGTCTATATATTAGTTGCAAGGGTATATCATAGTCTATCATGTACTGATCGTGAGTACATATGGATTAGACAATATATTATGATAGTGTTTATTCTATCCTAGTTACTCAGTATACGAACCATATACTAAATATAAGAGAATATTCCATGCTAACCAGTGCATATCCTGTATTATCTATATGTTAACGAATTGTGCATGCCCAACCATACTATTATGTTCTTATCCTGGCAAGGATAATAACCCTACATAAACCCTGAACCTTTATATCCATCGCAGAACGATATTTTCCCAAAACTTCCCATCTACACTTCATCTTCTCTCCTTGTTCTTTCTAGAAGAACCCCAACTTTACCCCACAGAAATGCAATAAGCCCTTTGTTTTCTTTTCCAGATGAGACTGTTTCTACATGACAGAGGAAATGCACAGTCTGGAGACTGAAGCTGGATCCCTATAAAAGCCAAATAAACAATCAGTGAGGATTTCCATGGATTGCAGGAGATGGTGCAGCAGACTGAGGCAGGGCATGGGGAGCACTTATAAAGCAGAGGGCCAGGCCTGGACAGTCGTGACCACACAGCACACTGGTTGCAGGGTCACCACTAAAACTCTTACATTCTGATTCCAGTCTCAACAATCTCTAATCTGTATTTTTGACGAAGAATGTTGGAATTTTCCTTTTTTTTTCAATCTTCATTCCCACTCCTTCTTCATTTTCTTATTGCATGCATTCCCACCAGTCGTGCCTTTGAAGCCACTTAAAAGGAACCTTCCCCATTCTTGGACACTACTAATGAAACTCAATTCTGTTGTTGTTGTTGTTTTGTTGTTGTTTTTATAGAAGAAAAACTTATTTTTTTTATTTGAAACTTAGGTTTTTCTATTTCAGCAGCTGCATCTCTTTATTCTTCTCTGAGATACAAAGTAACATTTATTTATTTATTGATCCATGTTTGTAAAAAAAAGTAAATAATGCAGCTAGATCTGGGGTCTAATGCATTGATATTTTTATGGTTGTTTTGTAAATATCATTGTATATTATTTTTCTGCAATAAATAAATATGGATGAAGAAACTTACAGTTTGGTCTATATTTAATAGGTGATATTTCGAGGATACAATTTTTTACTGAATGGTTGTGATGAATCATATATCCAGACTGTCCTTGTCCTAAAGACATAGGTAGAGCTGATAATGTAAACTAACTGGACCCAGCTCCTGACAGACACAGACTTTGTTTATTGAGACAGGTTTATTATTGTATTCTTCCTCGCTGGGGCTGTGTGAGAATGGCTGATTTCTCTCATCAGGGCACTAACGAATGTCAATAGGTGGAAGAAGGTCATTGCAGTCACTACTTCAACAGGCCTCGGTTTTTCTCTTAACAAGACACTTTTCCCTTCTGCTAAGTTAGGACTGGGGTGTAGAATGTCACACTTTGTTGTACAATTCTACAGGGTAATTTGTGCTGCTCTTACCAAAACAAATATTAGAGGCACTGGGCACATAGCTATTATCAACTGCTTTACTATGAATCCAAGGTAAACAAAATTCCTTATATGCACTTACAACTTGGGCATGTGCTTACATTGTGGAGGAACTGGCAGATATATTGAACAGATATAGCAGAGAAATTTATTTCAAGATATTCAGAAAGGTAGATTGATAGATAGATAGATAGATAGATAGATAGATAGATAGATAGATAGATAAGGAAGATGAAAGATAATTTGTAGATAAATAGATAGGTTGATTATATAGGTAAATAGATAATAGATGGTTTTAGATGTTTAGGTAATAGATAATGGATAGATGATAGATAGATAGATAGATAGATACAATTAGGTCATAAAATGATAACTATGAATAGATGGATAGATATATAGACAGACTAATAGATATCAAAGAGATAAATAAATCAGAGTAAATAATAGCTAGAATATATTATAAAATTATAAAATATTATAAATAAATAAGAAATTATTTATTATGGAAATAAATGATAGATAGATAGATAGATAGATAGATAGATATAGATAGATAGATTGATAGATAGATAGAATTTTAGTAGGAATAAAGATAGATAGATAGGGGTAGATTAGATGATAGATTTGTAGAAAAGATAGATAGATAGATAGATAGATAGATAGATACCATAGTCAGAAAATACCATACAAAAAATAAGGTTTGAAAAGATAGATAGATAGATAGATAGATAGATAGAAATGATTAGATAGATAAATAGAAAGACTAGATAGATAGATTTTGATAATAGATAGCCATAGTCAGAAAATACCATACAAATATAAGGTTGGTTGACAATGAACGACTATAAATAACGCAATATTATTAAATTGAACATAAAATATTTTTGCAGATATAGAAATGACTACAGGGAGTATATAATATATGTGTGTTATAAGATGTAGTTTTATGTTCTGAAACAAAATGGCCGTAAATATCGGTTATACAGGAAAGACTTGAAGTTACAATGTGTGCTTTTTCGTGTGTATGGTCTGAACATAATTTGTTTTGAGATACAATAGATGAATACACATTTCTTGATTTTCTGTCAGGTACATTCATGCAATGCAATGGCAGAGGGGCAGGGAGGTTGCAGCATGCTCTGGAAGGATTACATAAATATACTATATGTGTTTTTCCAGAGGAGCTGCTCTTGTTTGTTTAAGCAGGGGTTGGGGGTCAGTGGTGCCCCCGGTGTTTTCTTTTCCACATATCGCTGCTGTGTATTGCTGCTGACACTGCATTATTATGAATTTAATATTGTGCATATCTCACGGTATTTACAGAAGAAATCCAGCACAGTTTGTTTTTATTATGGGATTAACGAGCACTTTGAAAATTGGATGGAAGGTTAGGTGGTCTCAAACCCAGGGAAGGGCGCACTGTCTGCACCATCACAGGAGATGTCATATTGCTGTCTTATTAATATATGTCATAAGACAGGAGCAGCAGCAAAGCAATTCACATTATATCCAAGATACTGTAAACTCCAATTACAAAACGAACGCTCCATGTTTATGCGGACATTTTCGTATTGAGAAATATCTATCTATATCTCTACCTACCTACATATATACACCTATCATCTGTCCATTCAACCTATCCATCCAACCCATCCAGTTACAGATCATCGTCTGCCTAATCTAACTACCTAACTAAAATCTGTCTCTCTCTCTTTGGGCCACATGTATGAAAACTGTTTTGGTCCAAAACTCACTTTTTTGCCCACAGGTAACTATGGGCAAAAAAGTGAGTTTTAGACCTAAACAGTTTTCATACATGTGGCCATTTATCTCCCCTACCCCCCCCCCCCTCGAATATATACTATATATATACAGAGAGAGCGGAAAGAGAAGGGATTGAATGAATAAATAGATAATATATAGAATAGATAGATAGATAGATAGATAGATGTAGATTTGAAGATAGACAGAAGAAAGATTTAAAATTTTAGAAAAATAGAATGATTATAGTATAGATAATTAGAAAATTAGATTAATAGAGTTAGATATTTGATAAGATTGATTTAATAGATTATTAGATAGATAATAAAAGTATGTAGATATTAGATAGATAGATAGATAGATAGATAGATAGATAGATAGATTAGACAGATAGATTAGGTCTTTCTACAAACATACATTTTATTGTTTTTGTTCTCTCTAATACAATAATCTTCCCAAATAATCCCATTTTGCTGTGCATTACGGGTGTACTCCCTACGGGTCACATAATGCTGTGAACAACAACTCCCAGAAAGTCAGGCCCCTGACAGTCGCTGTCAGAGCCCAGTACCAGTTATAATATTGCAATCATTGTTGGAGAAGGAAGGAGGCCTCAGGTTGTAGGATAGAAATGGATATAATTGTCCAAATGCATGGACTAAGGAGGAATACATGTCTCTTTTCTGAAGAGCTATATACTTTGTAGAAGCTTTAGGTTAATGCACCTCCACTGCGTGTCCAGGTCTCTGTGCAGAAGCTCCTTCCTCTTCTTTGAAGGTCAACTTCTCATAGACACAGCATTGTTTGGAGGAGACCAAATTGTTTTGAAACCCAAGAATCCAAACCTCTGCAGAATCCTTCTTTCAAGGAGACTGTTGGTTTTCTGGAGCATTTTGCGCATTCCATGGTTTGGCAAGGCTGGAAGAGCTATTTTCTGTAAGTCCAGTATCAGATTCTTGTTAAGCATATGATTTCACTTGAAGTCCTGCCCAGGAATCTTTCAGAGTGAACATTTGTCTTGCTCTCATGATGTCAGGCGGTTTCCCTGCATCTGTAATTTGAAGAAAAACAAACGTGCTAAGAACAAATGCTGAAGAGAAGCCAAACAGGGCTGGTGAATGAAAGAGATTCACCTGTGGAGAGTGTCAACAAGCGGGGACTGCTGCTGGACACCAGAGCAGGGGACACCTACCTACCCAGCGCTCCCAGTCATCATGAGTGACAGCTCTGCAGCTCTATACAACACATAGCAGGTTGTCTACATGCAAAATGCACAACTAGCTCAAAAGCAGGATTAATAACAACAAATACAGGAAGGATGGCCATGGTCATTAAACCACAGCTAGCTGCGGACCTACAATTCCCAGGGGGATGTCTGCATATTGTTCTTAGCAATCAGGTTTTCAAAGATCTAACAAGCATATTTTGTGAAATGAGGATGACATACAGGATGACAATACAGGATAACAATCACAATCATACAGGATGACAATACAGGATAACAATCACAATCATACAGGATGACAATACAGGATAACAATCACAATCATAAAGGATGACAATCACAAAGATACATAGAGGTTAGATTATTAATGATAAACATCGACTAAACACAGATAAACGAAAAGAAGTGGATGAATCTTTAAATGGCTCTGTAAGGAAGCTATATATATATATATATATTATAAATATTATATATTTATATATAATATATTATAGTATATATACATTTATATATATATATATATATATATATATATATTATACCTGAGTCATTTATTTCAATTGTCAAGTAGTCTCCAAAAAAAGGGAATCTCACAAGAGAACAGAGAGTGACTTCTGATCACTATATTTACTATTTTGCCATAGGCAAATAATTTGTTGTATACATAAGGCTTTCCTGTTGGTAGGTGGGGTTCCACCGGACTTGATAATGGAAAAGGAGCTATTCCTTCCTTCAGAAGTAGAAAGGGTAAAATGGTGAGGTTACAAATCAGGTTTTTAAATAGTGTATATAGAGATTAAGCGTTATACATAATAAAAGTTACGTTTTAGTGTTTTATAGATAGAGAACTGACAGAGTTTAAGTTTGCCTATGGCAAAATAGTAAATATATTTATTTCAATTAACCCTATCTATCTACCTATCTACTTATCTCAAATCAATCAATTTATCTCTGTATATATCATCTTGTTGTCTATGTATATAACTATGTCATATCTATCTATCTGTCTATCTATCTATCTATCTATCTATCTATCTATCTATCGGTCTATCTATCTATCTATCTATCTATCTATCTGTCTATCTAACCGTCTATCTATATCAATCTATATCTATCAATCTCTATCTATCTATCTATCTATCTATCTATCTATCTATCTATCTATCTATCTATCTATCTATCTATCTATCGCATCATCTATCCATCTACCACAAATCTATCCATCTACCGCAAATCTATCTATCTATCTATCTATCTATCTATCTATCTATCTATCTATCTATCTATCTATCTTTCTCGATATTGACGCCGACGTTATTATCAGATGAATAAAATGCAGAACGTCTATCGTCTTTAATCAAGTTCATTTTGGCGTCTATAGACATAGGCACTAAGGAGGTGCAGTCTAGCATTATTTTTAAAATTTTTAAAAAAAATAGTTTTAATTTCCTTTATTCCCAAAAAAAAAATTTCAAAAAATCTACCCCTAAATATTAAAACAAATTTTTTTAAATTTTTTTCCTTTTTGTTTAAAATTAATTTTTTTTTAAAATTTTCTTCTTTATTAATTTCACACTTTATGAAATCTTCAACAAGATTTTTGTTAAAAAAAGTTTTTAAATTTTTTAAAACTTTTTAAACTATTTTTTTTTATTATTATCATTTTTACTTTTTTATTTTTTAAATACCCCCCTTTTTTCCATCAAAAGAAATAATTATTTTTACTATTCTATATTATTATTAAATCACATTTTTTTTTATATGGGAAAAATAAAAAAAAAAATAAAAACCTTTCTTTTTAAAATTTATTTTTTTTAAAAAAGGCATAAATCTTCTAGCATTTTTTTAGGCAAAATTTTTATTTGTTTTTTTAAATTTCTTAAACTATTACAACACCAAATACTTTTTTTTCCTTCAAAAATTTTTGTTATCGTTCAAACTTAAAAACATCAATTGATTATTTCTAATTCTCCTATTATCTACCCCAATTCCTTTTTGGGACCTATTTTCATTGAAATTCGAAGGCCTTTTTTAATCTTTTTTGCCCTTGGCGGGGAGGGGGGGCCAAACCCACCCCTTTTTCCCCTTTTTTTGGGGTCCTCCCTTAGTTTTTTATGCCCCAAAAATCAAGGCCCCGTTTTTAAAAAGGGTTTTTGGGGTTTAGGGCAGGGAAATCTTTTTTAAAAAAAAAAAAGGGGGATTTCTAATAAGGGGGGATTTTAAATCAGAATCCTTTTTCATGGTGTTTTTTGTGGTTAAGTATATGGGTATTTTTTTTGGGGTTTTTTTTAAAAAATTTAACCCTTTGGGTTTTATTGTGCTTTGGGGTTAAAAAAAATGGCTTAAAAAAGGGAAAATTTTTAAAATGTTTTTTAAAATTGTAAAAATTTTTAAATTTTTTTTCTTTTTTTTTTCTTTTCTTTTTTTCCCTTTTTTTTCTTTTTTTCTTTTTGTGTCTTTTTTTTCTACTTTTTTTTCCTTTTTTTTTCTTTTTTTTCTTTTTTTCCTTTTTTTTTTTTTCTTTTTTTTTTTTTTCTTTTTTTTTTTTTTTTTCTTTTTTTTTTTCCCCCCCTTTCTCTTTTTTTTTTTTTTTTTTCTTTGCTTTTTTTTCTTTGTTCTTTTTTTTTCCCCCCCCCCCCCCCTTTTTTTTTTTTTTTTTTTTCCCCCTTTTTAAAGCTTTTTTCCCCCCCCCCCCCCCCCCTTTTTTTTTTTTTTTTCCCCCCCCCTTGTTTTTTTTTCCCCCCCCCCCCCCGGGGGGGGGGGGAAAAAAATTAAAAAAAAAAATTTTTTTTTCCTTCAGAGAGCACCTACTGTGTTTTGGATGGACTCTTATAGACCCTGCACAGCAGAGGAGGCCTGTACAGTTGGCCATTCTTGGGTGATGGTGCCTGTGCACCTTGAATAAAGCAGATACCGGTGACAGGAGGACATTTAAGCAAGCTACCACTGTATAACATTTTCCTGCAGTCCCTGTGCATCATGCAAAACCAGTGCTTCAGTTCTGGGAATAGTTACACAGGTACCTGGATACGATTTTTCCTTTGACCAGATGTTTGCATTTTGCCTAAAATTGTCACGTGAAATGAACAGATGTCCAAGTTGTTAGTGGAGCACAGCCCCTCCTTCCCCATGCAGAATCCCTTAATGTTGTATCTTCCTTTGGGCCCTGCCGACCGCCCCACTGTGCGTGCATGGAGAGGTCTTCCCTGTGTTTTTAAAATCAGAATTCCCCCCCAAAAGTTTTATCCGAGAGGGATCGGATTCAGCGAATAAAAATGTCCCCCCTGGAAGGGGCTGCTGCTGACAGCCCCGCAAAGGGGAGATTCCCCGACACTTCCCCTCCTGGAGGGGAGCTGGTATGCTGAATGTACGTGTAGGTGGGTTGTGGCTACACTTTATCCTGGGCGGTGGGTCATTTGAAAGGGAAACGTAAACCATAACCAGTGATCTATTTTTTTGGTTTTTACCACCCCCAAGACATGGATTAATAAGGAATGTCCCCATCATATAATCACTATCAAAACAACTGATGTAGAATTTCACAGATTATTACAGATAAAGTCCTGTAAATCTTACACTTCTATATGAAGTTTTTTTTTTTACATTTTGCAAAATTGTATTTTAAAAAAGTAAAATCACGAAAAAGCTTTTCTAAAACATTCACTTTATGCTCTATTTAATAGTTTGCAAATGTTTTGAAGTAGTGTCATAAAATGGCTGTGGAAAATAGTTTTGTATAGCTTTTATGAAATTATGTCTAGTTATTACTATATGTTATATTGTAACATCTAGAAGCTGCATTCAATTTATTGAAAATATTTGTAAATTTTTATTTTAATTGTACTGGAAAAGCTTAATTTAACATAAAGCATATTGTTATTAGATGCATGCTGTAATGTAATGTAATATGAAACGTATCTGATAGGTTTATATTATGGCTGGAATAATGTTTTGGAACAAATTATTATAGGATTATGATAATTATGTATATTTTTAAATTGTTATTATTATTATTATATCATCATCATCATCACTATCATAATGATTATTATAATTAATATTGGTAATATAAGTATCATTATTAGTAGTATTAGGAGTGCAGGTGGTAATAATAATAATAATAGTAATAATAATAATAATAATAATAATAATAATCCTAACCATTATCGTAATAGTAGGATAAATAATAGATTTGTGTATTTTAAGTCATAAATGAACTGCTCGCTTCTTCCATCATTATCTACCAGGGTTATGGAATAATTATGAAGCAGATGATGTGGTGCATTACTTGATGAGTGCATTGATTGCTATGAGAGCTCCTATGGTGTGAAATCCTCAGTAATTGTTTGTACTGATTGTTAAATGACCCTGGAGATATGGGAGCTGTCTAGCTGACAATGCTGGGTCTTATCTGAAGTGCTTGTTGATATACTGTTTGAATTAGTGTTAATTTCAAACAGACTCCTGACTCCTCCAGGGATTATAGCTAAACTTTATAGGACTGCACAATCCCTATTGATAAACACCTGGCTCACAACAACGCTCCCATACAGCATGATTGACATCATGCTCTATATACTGAAGTATAGTATAATTCTTTTAATGTCATGATTTTTTTTTTTTTTTTTTAGCCTGCTAATGTGTATTTATAATAATAACATGAAAATAGTATTAATTGATATGGAGAAAAATAATATCAAATTATAAAAAATAATATTATTGATACAAATATTAAATAAACAAATAATATATAATATAAAATTCATCAATAAATTATTTTTTTATTATCATATATAATAAAATATATAATTATCACTACCAATGAAATGATATTACAGATAGTTAAAATACTGAACATTTGTATTTAGGACATTATGTTATTATTATGATGCACAGAATCTTGTACCACTACACACCTGTAAACACTACAATCATTAACATTGCTCTAATATAAGCACTTTAGATCTTTATTATAATCTCCTGCTCTGAACTTAACTTCATACAAGTACGGTTTTATTTTTTTTATTATTATTTGGATTGAAAAGTAAAGGACTAATGATAAACCAGCATGATGAATTGTTCAAAGTGTGAGTCTTGTCTTTGTTTTTCTCAATTCTCAACATCTCAGCATATCATAAATCATCTTTATACCGGTGAATTACTATTCAGTGTATGCAACGCAGGTGACTGTAGTGCAAATTGTACTTGTGTTCACAGAAGATCTTCTTCTTCTTCTTCTTCTTCTTCTTCTTTTGTATTTTATTCTGATTATAAAAAATCATCTACAAGTGAGAAAATTAAAAGATTAGATGAATACATCATTTAGATAGACAGATACATAGATAGAAGGAAAGAGATGTATGTAGGCACAAAGATGGATAAGACAGAGTAGAGATTTATTAGTATATAAGCAAAGTGCATGTGCATTTGTAAAGATATAACAGAACTGAGAATGTAAAAGCAGATGTGACCGAGATGTCAAGTGTCTATCATCGATGTTCAATAGAACTGCAGCTAGTACTTGTGACAAATCTTTTCTTATTTAGGGAAGCATGTCATAAAGTCCCTGGGAAATTCAGTTCTGTCCTCGATCTATATTTTGTCAGGTTCCTAATAAAGGTGTAATATTAAATATTACGAGGTTGCATATACTGTATCCGCAGAAGAAAGAGAGTCAGAGTCAGGATCCTCTGCGAGTTGTAGTTTCTTCGCAGCCCCAATGTTCAGTAAGGTTTAAATCGCTCACATTTCTATCATATTGTAATGGTATTGATTTGCTCTCTTTCCTGCTTTGGTTTCTGATTCTCTTGCTATGTATGCACAGATTGTGTATAAACAGAAATATGGAAATATGCGCATAGATAAAAGTCTGTAAAATGTTCTATAGTGACATAGAAGATCATATTATCTAGAACCAGGTTTACAGCTAGTAACAATGGAGCTTCTAAACATAGATAGACACTGCGAGATCTATTTTTCTCATATATATGTGTGTGTATGTGTATCTATATATATATATATATATATATATATATATATATATATATATATATATAGATAGATAGATAGATAGATAGATAGATAGATAGATAGATAGATAGATGATAGTCACAGTTTATGATATTATCAACTCTTCATTGTGAGGGCTAGATGATGGATAGATAGATAGATAGATAGATAGATAGATAGATAGATAGATAGATAGATAGATAGATAGATAATAGAAAGTCACAGTTTATGATATTGACAACTCTTCATTGTGAGGGCTAGATGATGGATAGATAAATAGATAGATAAATAGATAGATAGATAGAAATAAAACTCTCAAAATAAAGAGTGGTCAATATGATAGGCGATAATACTATCTATCTATTTATCTATTCATCATCTAGCCCTCACAATGAAGAATTGTCAATATCAAACTGTGACTATCTGTCTGTCTGTCTGTCTATCTATCCATTAGTCTATCTATCTATCTATCTATCTATCTGTCTGTCTGTCTGTCTGTCTGTCTATCTATCTATCTATCTATCTATCTATCTATCTATCTATCTATCTATCTATCTATATTCTGTCTAATCCATCTACCTATCTATCTTATCCCTTTCATATCTGAATAGTTTTATATACGTGTATGCTATACGTGCATGCTTACAAATGTACATGTATATAAAACATCACTAACACAAACCACATAATTCACATATACCAATCAATAACAAAAGTATAGTTAAACCACAAATGAGATAATCATTTTATCAATATTTACATTGTACTTCATATAATAAGTATTTATAGCTAATGGAGTATAAAATGTTGATTAACTTAGTTTTCTTTATCAGGCAGGTTACTATGACCATAGACTTAGTGCAGACTATTGTCCATGTAATGCACCTAACAAATGACAAATGGTGGGAAAGTGTCCTAAAGAGGACAAGTCCTCAGCCTGCACTAAAAGGTCAGTATGTGTCCATCCACACTTTCATGTTTGTCTTAAACAAAGCAATAACATATGCTGTGATTTGCAAATATTACTTCCACATGTACATGCCCTGCACTATAAAAAAAAAAAAAAAAAAAATTTTTTTAAAAAATTTTTTTTTTAAAAAATTTTTTTTTAAAAAAAAAAAAAAAAAAAAAATAATAATATAAATAAACCCCAAAAAAAAAAAATTTAAACCGGTTTTTTAAAATTTTTTTTTCTTTTTCCCCAGGGAAAAAAAAAATTAAAAAGAAAATTAAAAAAAATCAAAAAAATTTTCAAAATTTTAAAAAAAAATTTTAAATTTTTTCAAAACCCCCCCAAAAAAATTTTAAAATTTTTTTTTTTTTAAAAAACTATCTAAAATTTTTTTTTTTTTTCCCCCCAAATTTTTTTTTTTTTTTAAAAGGTTTTTCCCCCTTTTAAAAAATTTAAAATTTTAAAAAAAACCTTTAAATTTTAAAAACCCCCTTTTTAAAAAAAAAAAAATTTTAAAAAAAAAAAAAAATTTATTTAAAAAAAATTTTAAAAAAAATTTTTTTTAAAAAAATTTTAAACCCCCAAAAAAAAAAAAAATTAAAATTTTTTTTTTTTTTTTTCCCTAAAAAGGGTTTTTTTAAAAGGAAAACCCAAAAAAAAAAAATTTTTTTTTTGGGAAAAAAACCCCCCCCGGGGGTTTTTTAAAGCCCTTTAAAAAGGGAAAAAAAAAAAAATTTTTTTGGGGAAAAAAATTTAAATTCCCCCTAAACCCCCTTTTTTTAAAAAAAATAAATTTGGGAAATTTTTAAAAAAAAAAAAAAAGGGGAAAAAAAAAAAAAAAAAATTTTAAAAAAAAGGGTAGAAGATTAAAAATTTAAAAAAAGGGAAAAATTTTTGGGGAAAAAAAAAAGAAAAAAAAAAAAAAGATAGGGGAAAAAAAAAAAAAAAAAATTTTTTTAAAATAATTTTTTTGGGAAATTTTAAAAAAAGGGTTTTTAAAAAAAAAAAAAAAAAATTTTTTCAAAAATAATTTTTTAAAAAAAAAAATTTTTTTTAAAAAAAATTTAAAAAAAAAAAATTTTTCCCCCCCAGGTTTGGGGGGAAAAAAAATTTTTTTTAAAAAAAAAAAATAAATAAAAATTTTAAAAAAATTTTTAAAAAAAAAAGGGTTTTTTTTAAAAAAAAAAAAAATTTTCTTTCTTTTTTTGGTTTTTTTTTGGAAAAAAAAACGACCAAAACAAAAAAAAAAAAAAAAAAAAAAAATTTTTTTTTAAAAATAAAAAATTTTTTTTTTTTAAAAAAAAAAAAAATTTAAAAAAAACCCCCCAAAAAAAAAAACCCCCCCCTTTTTTCCCCCCAAAAAAAAATTAAAATTTTTGGTTTTTTTAAAAAAAATTTTTTTTCCCCTTTTTTCAAAAACCCTTTATTAAAAACCCCCAACCCCCCTTCTATCTAAAAATTTTTTTTTTTTTTCCCAAAACTTTAAAAAATTTTTTTTTTTTTTTTTAAAAAAAAAATTTAAAAAAATTATTTAAATTTTTTTATTAAACCCCTTTTTTTTTTTAAAATTTTTTTCTTTTTTTTTTTTTTTTTTCCCTTTTTTTTTAATTTCTTCCCAATTTTAAAAAAAAAAAATTTTTTTTAAAAATTTTAATTTTTTTTTTGTTTTTTTTGGGCCCCTTTTTTTTTTTCTAAATTTTTTTTCCGCTTTTTTTTTCCCCCCAAAAAAATTTTAATTTCCCCCCCGTTGGGTTTTTAATTCCAAAAAAAATTTTTTTTTTTTAAAAAAAAATTTTTTTAAAAATTTTTTTCCCCCCTTTTTAAAAAAAAATTTTTTAAAAAAAATTTTTAATTTCCCCCCCTTTTTTTTCCCGAAAATTAAAAGAAAAAAAAAAAATTTTTTTAAAAAATTTTTAAAAAAAAAATTTTTTAAAAATTTAAAAAAAAACCAAAAAAAAAAAAAAATTTAAAAAAAAAATTTTTTTTTTTAAAAAAAAAAAAAAAAAAGGAAAAAAAAAAAAAAAATTTTTTTTTGGAAAAAATTAAAAAATTTTTTTCCCCCCCCCCCTTTTAAAAAAGGGGGGGGTTTTTTTTTTTTTAAAAAAAAGAAATTTTAAAGGGTTTAAAAACCCCAAAAAAATTTTTGGTTTTTTTAAAAAAATTTTTTTAAAAAAAAAAACCCCCCCCCAAAAAAAAGAAAATTTTCCCCCCTTAAAATTTTCTTATTTAAAAATTTTTTTTAAAAAAAAAAAAGGGGGGTTTTTTTAAAAACCCCCCAAATTTTTTTTTTTGAAGGTTTCCAATTTGGGAAAAAAAAATTTAAATTTTTTTTTAAAAAAAAACATTTTTTTTTTTTTTAAAAATTTTTTTTTAAAAAATTTTTTTGGGGGGGGGGGGGGGGGGGGGGGGGGGGGGGGGGAAAAAAAGGGGAGAAAAGAGGAAAAAAAAAAGGGGGGGGCGGGGGGGGGGGGGGGGGGGGGGGGTTTTTTTTTTTTTTTTGGGGGGTTTTTTTTGGGTTTTTTTAAAAAAAAAATTTTTTTTAAAAAAAAAAAAGGGCCCTTTTTTTGGGGTTGGGTTTTAAATTTTTTTAAATTTTTTTTAAAAATAAATTTTTTTTTTTTCCCCCCCAAAAATTTTTTCCCCCGGGAAAAAAATTTTTTTTAAAAAAATTTTTTTAAAAAGGGGGGGGGGTTTTTTTAAAAAAAAATTTTTTTAAAAAAATTTTTTTTTTTAAGGGAAAAAAAAAAAATTTTTAAAAAAAAAAATTTTTTTTGTTTTTTTTAATTTTTTTTTGGTTTTTAAAAAAAAAAAATTTTTTTTTTAAAAAAATTTAAAAAAAAAAACCAAAACCTTTTTTTTTTTTTTTTAAAAAAAACCCCCTTAAAAAAAAATTTTGGGGAAATTTGGGAAAAAAAAAAAAAAAAAAAACCCCCCCAAAAAAAGGGGGGGGGAAAATAAAGGAATTGGTTTTAAAGTTATGGAAAAAAAAATTAAAAAATTTTAAAAATTTTTAAAAAAAAAAAAAAATTTTCCCCCTTTTTAAAAAGGGTTTTTAAAAAAAATTTTTCCCCCTTTTTCCCCCAAAAAAAAAAAAAAATTTTTAAAAATTTTTTTGGGGAAAAAAATTTTTTCTCCCCCCTTTTTTTTGGGGGTTTTTTTTTTTATTTTTTTTCCCTTTTTTTCCTTTTTTTTTAAACCCGGGGAAATTCCCCTTTTTTTTTTAAAAAATTTTTTTTGGGGGGTTTTTTTTTTTTTTTTTTAAAAAAATTTTAAATTTAAAAATTAAATTTTAACTATTAAAAATTTTCAAAAAAAATTTTTTTCAAAAGGGAAAAAAAAAAAAAAAAAAAATTTTAAAAATTTTCCCCCCCATCACTTTTTCCCCCCCCCTTTTTTTTTCCCCCCAAAAAAAGGAAAATTTTTTTTTTTAAAAAAATTTTTTTTTAAAAAAAAAAATTAAAAAAAAGGCCCAAAAAAATTCCCCCAACCCCAAAAAAAAATTTTTTAAAAAAAAAAAAATTTGGGGGGTTGGAAACCCCCCCGGGGATTGGGGGAAAAACCCTTTTTAAAAAAAGGGGGAAAAAAAGGGAAAAAATTTTAAAGGAACCCCCCCTTTAAACTTTCCCAATTTTAAAAAAAACCGGGGGGGGTTTTTGAGGGCCAAAAAAAAATTTTGGGGGGGAAAAACCCCTTTTTTAAAAAGGGGGGCCCCTTTTTTTTTGGGGGGGGGGGGGGAAAAAATTTTTAAAGGGGAAAAAAAAATTTTTTTTTTTTTTTAAAAAATTTTTTTTAAAATTTTTTTTTTGGGGGGGTTTTTTAAATTTTTATGACCAAAAAAAAAAACCCCCGGGGGGGTTAACCTTTTGGGGTTAATTAAAATTTTTTTAAAAAAAACTTTTAAAAAAAAAATTTTTTTTTTTTTTTTCTTGGGGTTTTTAAAATTTAAAATGTTAATTTTTCCCCCGGGGGGGGCCCCCCCAAAAAAGGGTTTTTTTAAAATTTTTTTAAATTTTAAAAAAAAATTTTTTTTTTTGGAAAATTGGGTTTTTTTCCCTTTTAATTTTTGGAAAACCCCCAAAAAGGGGGGTTTTTTTTTTTTAAAAAAAAAAAAAAATTTTTTTTTTCCCCAAAAAAATTTAAAAATTTTTTTTTAAAAAAAAAAAAATTTAAAAAAAAAAAAAAAAAAACCCCCCTTTAAAAATTTTTTTTCCCCCTTTTTGGGGGCCCAATTTTAAAATTTTTCCAAAAAAGGGGGGGGGGGGTTTTTGGGGGGTTTTTTGGGGTTTCGGAAAAAAAGCCCTTTTTTTCCCCCCAAAAAAATTTTTAAAAATTTTTTTTTTAAATTTTCCCCAAAAAAAAAATTAAATTTTGGGGGGGAAAAACCCCTTTTCCCCCCCGGTTTTGGGGAAAAAACCCCCTTTTTTCCCGGGGGTTTTTTTTTTTGGGGGGGGAAAAAAAACCCCTTTTAAAAAGCCAAAAAAAAAAATTTTTTTTTACAAAAAAGCCCCAAAAAAAAAAAATTTTTTTTTTTTGGGGGGAAACCCGGGTTTTTTTTAAAAAAATTTTTTTTTTAAAAGGGTTTTTTCCCCCCGGGGAATTTGGTTTTTATTAAACTTTCCCGGAAAAAAAAATTTTTCCCCCCAAAAAAATTTTTTTTTTCCCCCCCAAAAAAAAAAACCCTTTTTCCCCTTTTTTTTTTTTGGGAAAAAAATTTAACCGAAAATTTTTTCCGGGGCCTTAAAATTTTTTGGGAAAACCCCCTTTTTTTTGGTTTTTTTTAAAAAAAAAATAAAATTTTTTAAAAAAAAAATTTTTTTTTTTTTTAAAACAATTTTCCCTTTTTTTTTGGGTTTAAAAAAAACCCCCCCCCTTTTTTTTGGGGGTTTTTTCCCTTTCCCCCCCTTTTTTTTTTTTTTTAAATTTTTTAAAAAAAAAATTTTTTTTTTTTAAAAAAAAAAAAATTTTTTTACCCTTTTTTTGGAAAAAAACAAAATTTTTTTTTTTTGGAAAAATTTAAAAAAATTTTTTTTTTTTGGTTTTTAAAAAAAAAAAAGGGGGGGGGTTTTTTTTTTTTTGGGTTTGGGGGGAAAAAAACCCCCTTTTTTTTTAAAATTTTTTTTGGGGTTTTTACCGGGGTTTTTTTCCCTTTAAAAATTTTTTTTGGGGGAAAAAAAATTTTGTAAAAAAAATTTTTTAAAAAAAAAAAATTTTTTTTTTTTTTGTTTTTTTAAAAAAAAAAATTTTTTTGGAAAAATAAAAAATTTAAAATTGGGGGTTTTTTTTTGGGGGGAAAAAAAAAACCCAAAAAGGGGGTTTTTTGGGGGGGGGTTTAAAACCCCCCTTTTTTTAAAACCCCCTTTACTTTTTTTTTTTTGGGGGGAAAAAAAAGGGGCCCCCCCTTTTTAATTAAATTTTTTTTTTTGGTTTTTCCCAAAAACCAAAAAAAAATTTTTTTAAAAAAAAAATTTTTTCCCCAAAAAAAAAAAATTTTTTTTTTTGGGGGGAAAAACTTGGGGAATTTCCCCCGGGGGGAAAAAAACCTTTTTTTGGGGAAAAAAAAAAAAGGGTTTTTTAAAAATTTTTTTTTAAAAATTTTTTTTTTTAATTAAAAAAGGAAAAAAAACCCCCCTTTTTAAAAAAAAATTTTTTGGGGAAAAGGGAAAAAACGGAAAAAATTTTCCCCCCGGGGCCCTTTTTTTAAAAAAAAAAAATTTTTTTTTTAAAAAAAAAAATTTTTTTTCCCCCCCAAAAAAAATTTTTTAAAAAAACAAACCCCCAAAAATTTTTTTTAAATTTTTTGGGGGGAAAAAAAAAAAAAAAAACCCAAAAAAATTTTTTTTTAAAAATTTTTTGGGGTTTTTTCCGGGTTTTTTTTTTAAAAAAAAAAAACCTTTTTTTAAACCCAAAAATTTTAAAAAATTTTTTTTTTTAAACCAAAAACCCCCAAAAAAACTTTTTTTTTTAAAACCCAAAAACCCCCTTTTTTTTTTTTAAAATTTTTTTTTTTTTTGGGTTTTAAAAGGGTTTTTTCTTTTTTAAAAAAAACCCCATTTTTTAACCCAAAAATTTTTAAAATTTTTTTTTTTACCTTTTTAAAAAAAATTTTTTTATCTTTTTTTTAAAAAAATTTTAAAACCCTTTTTTCCTTTTTTCCTTTTTTAAAAATTTTTTTTAACCTTTTATTTTTTTTTTACAAAAAAAAATTCCCCCCAAAAAAAAAAAAAAAAAATTTTTCTTTTTCCCTTTTTCCCCTTTTTTAACCTTTTTTCTTTTTTTTAAAAAAAAAAATTTCTTTAAAACCCCAAAAAAATTAAAATTTTTTTTTTTTTTTAAATTTAAGGGGGGGGTTTTTTGGGGGTTTTTTTTTTTAAAAAAAATTTTCCCAATTTTTTTTTTAAAAGGGGGGGTTTTTTTAAAAAAAAAAGGGGGGCCCCCCCAAACCCCCTGGCCGGGGGCCCCCCCAAAAAAAAGGGGGGTTTTTGGAAAAAAAAAATTTTAAAAAAAGGGGTTTTTCCCAAAAAGGAAAAAAAAAGGGGGGGGGGTTTTGGGGGGGGGGGGGGGAAGGGGGGGGAAAAAAAAGGGGGGGGCTTTTTTTAAAAAATTAAATTTTTTTTTAAATTAAAGGGAAAAAAAAAAAAAAATTTCCCCAAAAGGGGGGAAAAAGGGGGCCAGCCCAAATTTTTCCCCCCCCCTTTTTTTTTTTTTTGGGGGGAAAAAGGGGGGGCCCCCCCCCCCCAAAGGGAAAAAATTTTTCCGGGGCCCTAAAAGGGGGGAAAAAAAGAAAAGAAATGGGGGCCCCCCCCCCAAAAAAAAAAAAAGGGGGGTTTTTGGGGGGGAAGGGGGGGGCCCCCCCTTTTCCAAAAAAAACCGGGCCCAAAAAAGGGTTTTTTTTAAAAAAGCAACCCCGGGGGAAAAAGGGTTAAAACCCCGGGGAAAAGGGGCCCCCCCTTTTTTCCCCCCCGGGGGAAAAAAAAAAAAAAAAAGGGGGGGTTTTTCCCCCAAAAATTTTTTTTCCCTTTTGGGGCCCCTTTTAAAAAAAAGGGCCCCCAAAAAAACCCCGGGGGAAAAAAAAGGGGGGGGGGGGCCCCCAGGGGGGAAAAAAGGGGAAAAAACAGGGTTTTTTCCCCCCCCCAAAAAAACCAAAATTGGGGAAAAAACCGGGGGGAAAAAAATTGGGGGGAAATTTAAAATTTGGGGCCCCAAAAAAATTTTTGGGGGGGGAAAAAAAAACCCCCCCTTTTGGGAAAAAAAAAACCCCTGGAAAAGTTTAAAAACCCAAAACCCCCAAAAAACCCCCCGGGGGGTTTTTTTAAAAAAGGGGGGAATTTTTTTTAAAAAAAAAAAGGGGGAAAAAAAAAAAAAAAAAGGGAAAAAAAGGAAAAAATTAAAAATTTTTTCCCCCCCCCAAAAAAAAAAACCCCAAAAAAAACCCCCCCTTTTTTTTTTAAAAAAAAATTTTAAAAAATTTTTCCCCCAAAAAAAATTTTTTTAAAAAAAATTCCCCAATTTAAAAATTTAAAAGGGGGGTTTTCCCCTTTTTCCCTTTTTTTTAAAAAAACCCCCCCTTTTTAAAAAAAAAAAGAGGGAAATCCTTTTTTTTGGGGTTTTTTTTAAACCTTTTGGGGGGCCCCCCCATAAACCCCCCCTTTTTTTTTAAGGGTTTTTTGGGGGGCCCCCGGGCCCCCCCCCCAATTTTTTAAAAAACCCCAAAAAACCTTTTAAAAAAGGGGGGGTTTTCCCCCAAAATTTTTGGGGCGGAAAAAAAAAGGAAATTTTTTTTCCTTTTGGGAAAAAAAGGGGAAAAAAAAAAATTTTTTTTTGGGGGGGAAAGGGGGGGGGGTTAAAAAGGGGGGGGGGCCCCCCTTTTTGGGGCCCTTTAAAATTTTTAAAAAATTTTTTTTTTAAAAAAATTTTTAAAAAATTTTTTAAAAAAAAAAATTTTTTTCCCTTTTTAAAAAAAATTTTTAAAAAAAAAACCCCCTTTTTTTGGGGGGGATGAACGAATCTGAAGACATGAACACCTTGCCAATCATTAAGGTCAGGGTGGACCTGTGTTTTGGGGTCAGTTGAAGAACAGTGGCACATGTTTGTGTCGGAGGAAAAATGAAGAGATCACAGCTAAACATCAGCATTTTCTACAAGTTACAAGATCCTGGTGAAAAAAAACGAAATGACACTGGATATTTGACAATGCTTTGCAACATCCTATGAAATCCTAAGAGAACTCAGAGTATTGAAAAACTATGGCTATTCTTCAAGCATTTGGGGCTTACATAACACTTATAACAAATATTAGTTGTCAAGCATTTATTCCTAATGATGGCAAAACTTCAGATGAGTCCTAGTTTTCAACTTCTGATTGGTGCATTTAACTTGTGATTCACACGTTCAGCTTGAGATACTGTTTAACCCAATTTCCCAACAAATTTACATCTTGACGTGAAGTCTGATCTTTAGAAGTTTGTAACATTTTACATGTACATAAATCTGACAAATTTCTTACCAGCCTGACCAATATCAATCTAAACTGTTGTGTGTAAATGGAGACTATGGGCGACATGTCAGAAAAGAGGCTCCGCCACGCCAATTGTAAGGCGCATTAAATTGCGTGTATAGTGCGCCTGAATGAATGAACCTGTCAAAAATCTGCCGTCTGGTATACCTTGCATAGTATAATTGATGCGCTTAACTTAGACACATAGCATATCATTGTTAGCACATTTGATGTGCCTACTTTAGGCGCATTCAAATATGTCCTGTCTGGCACACAATTTGGCTAGTTCTGGTGTACAACAGTTCATTTATATAGAGAATAGGGCATCAACAGTTTTTTGGTGCAAATGCACCAAAATAAATGGTGCAGCCCTAATCGGACATGTCTCCCGATATATATTTAGATCTATGCAGATGATGTGTATTAATATAATAATGTTTATATATTTCTATGCAGATGATGTGTATGTAACTGTGTTATAAAATTGTGTATTATAAAAAATCTATTAAGGAGTAGTACATATAATGTGCAACCTTCAGCTTACCAAGTATAGAGCATATATATTTAGAGCCTTCCATAGCTCAATGGACCCTGGCATCTTTCCAAATATGCCATCTGTGTAGTAAAGCGTTTATCAGTAACCTCCTTCTTTTACTAAAGGGGTGTTCTCACCATGCTGTTTTACAGGACTGCAGCCAGCTTCAGAGTCATACTTCCTGTTTGGGATGTGGGTGGTTCTTCAGCAGTGATTGGCATTTCTTTGCTGTACCTAGCTGATCCTTTTAAAGTGACATGAGTGCTGGAGGTTTGTACACTGTATTGCACAAGAGCACAGTACTCTAAAGGCTTAAACCTTGTCAGTATATAATGTAAACAAGCCCCAGTGTTCAAGATGAGAAACAGAATCGGGAGTGAGTCACCATTCTGGCCATAGCTGCAGCCTGTAAGAGCAGAGAGATGTGGCTGGTAACTATGGAAGCTTTGTTGCTAAAGCAGAAGATAACTGTTACTAATTCTGAAGAGAAGCAAAATGAGAACGGCAATGTAATTGGTAATATAGTTAGTTGAGTGTTCAGTCCTGACATACTGGAAAGGTTATACACATCTCTCTTTTTATCTCCAGGGAGGGTTGTCCAACTTAAATTTAAACATTAAAAATAGTCTAAATCTGCATAATGAAACAAAAGAAAAAAATGTACTTGCCTTTGCACTCACTACTGTTTCAGCGCTGAAACTGCCACTGTTGTCCACTATATTTGTTTCCTTACTGCTCTGTAGTTGGAAGCCAGTGGTCACATGCCATTCTCTTGACAAAACCACTCCGAATGTGAAGGAGAAGTGATGTCAAGGTAATGGTACATGATCATTGAAGTCACTGATTGACTGCTGTGGTCAGGCGATGACTGGGGAATGTTCTAGTCCTGAAAATTTTTCATTTTATTATTAAAAATATTTGGATTTATCGTAAACTTTTAGAAAATTGTAATTTGAAAAAGCATAAATAATTATTATACTGTAACTAAAATACCATCATTAAAACATTTTGGGGGACATGTATAGAGATCGGCGCGGCGATGCGCCTGTTTTCACGGGTTTTTCTGTGAAAACTGCGCCTGATGTATGTCGGCGCCGAAGTGCGCTCATACATGCGGGGCAAACCCTCCGATAGACAGACCACATTGAAATTGGTCTGCCTGTCGGAGCTTTAATGCGCCTCACTTTGCCGACCCGCATTCATACATGCGTCAGAGTTTTCGAATGTGGTGCGTCCCGCTCCAGAACGCCCACAACACACCCCTTTATGTTAAGTGCATTAGAAATTGGCGAAGCTTTCACCTAATCTGCCTAAAACATAGGGGAGGTGCGTCCGACAGCGGAGTCGGCACAGAGAGGCGCAGTGTACGCCAGGAAACCGGCAAAAACGCCGATAATACATGTCCCCCTTAAAGAGAACCTGTCACATAGGTTATGCCCCCCTGGCTGAGGACAGCCCAAGCTAGTGACAGACCTGCTGTTTCCAGCACTGTGTCCCTTATTCTGTAAGATGCAGCAGTTTTAGAGCATTTAATGCTCAAATCTGCAGTTTTCAGCCAGAAAAGAGTCATGAAAAGAGTCAGTTTTTTTCATACCCCGCCCACCTGAGGCTAGCCCCGCCCACCTCAACTGAATAACCTATTACTTTGAATAGGTAGAAACATGTGAATAACTGTAAGTGGGGCTAACACCTGCTCCTGAATAAGATTTGAGCATTAAATGCTCTAAAACTGCTTCATCTTACAGTATAAGGGACACAGTGCTGGGAACAGCAGGTCTGACACTAGCTTGTGCTGTCCTCAGCAAGGGAGGCATAAACTATGTGACAGGTTCCCTTTAAAGAATTTCCTTTTTGGAACAAAAGTTTTTGCAAACTGTAATGCAGGTGACAGTTCCAGTTCTCTGTCAGATCTGCCACTCAGGCTGTGTACAGGTTGAAAAGAAAAGGATTATTCAACTTTCTCGATCTCCTTCTGACACCACTCCAATGGTCATTGGGTGAGGCCAGTCATCACTGTGATAAAATGGGACCCAGTGTCTTGGATTGGAGGGAGCAGGAGATTGGGAAGGTAAGAAAAGCTTTATTTGTTTAACCCTCAATGACTCTTTGTAAATATAAGATTATTTCCTCAGACAACCCTTTTTTGTCAGTGGAAAGAACTAATAATTTAATCTTTATGAGATCATGTATATTATCCTATATTGAGCTAGATCCTTATAAATATTCTATCATGAAATCAAGAAATGTTAACCATGGAGAACATATTTTGTCTTAACTTTATATCACAAATGCATCGTTAATAATATTGTTTTAATTACTTTATTATTTTATCCCACCATTAATGACAATTATGTTGGATATCAACGGGATCAGATGAGGTGGTAGACCACCTCCGTTTAATATAAGGGTCCTTCTGCTTTTCCTCAACAAAGAAAATACATATTTTAATAATTCCAGTAGCTCTTATTAATGTTATGTTGATATATATGCATGTTTACATCTTGCTTCTCATATATACAGTTAGGTTCATATATATTTGCACACTGATACAAATGTTGTTTTTTGTACCTGTTTACTGAAACATATTCAAGTTATAGTTATACAATGGACATGGACATAAAGTCCAGACTTTCAGCTTCCATTTGAGGGGATTCACATTAAAAAAAAGAGGTGTTCAATTTGGTTTTGACTTTTAACGTATATCGAGTAAAAGTTATATTTTAGATTGAGGGTTTTTTCTTTCTGTGATTTTCTTATTTGTATATGGAACCCTGGTAAATAGTGTTGTTCTTCAGGGTATTCACATTAAAATTGGATGAACAGTTTAGGAGTTTCAGCTCCTTAACATGTGCCACCCTGTTTTGAAAGGGACCAAAAGTAATTTGAAAAATTAAATAGTTTTAAATAAAATGTTAATTTCTATTACTTGGTTGAAAACTCTTTTTTGGCAATGACTGACTGAAGTCTTGAACTCATGGAAATCACCAGACGCTGTGTTTCCTCCTTTTTAATGCTCTGCCAGGCCTTTAATGCAGCAGTTTTCAGTTGCTGTTTGTTTGTGAGCCTTTCTGTCTGCAGTTCAGTCTTTAACAAGTGAAATGCCTGCTCAATTGGGTTGAGATCAATTGCTTTACTTGGCCAATCAAGTATATTCCACTCCTTTGCTGTAATAAACTCCTGGGTTGCTATGGCTTTATGTTTTGGGTCATTGTCCATCTGTATTATGAAACACAGATCAATCAGTTTGACTGCATTTGGCTGGATTTGAGCACACAGTATGTCTCTGAATACTCTCCAGGATGTAGGTGTATCAATATCCAAATCTACTATAAGAAGAAGACTACATGAAAGTAAATACAGAGGGTTCACTGCATGGTGCAAGATACTCATAAGCCTCAAGAATAAAAAGGCTAGATTGGACTTTGCTAAAAAAATTCTAGAAAAGCGATCACAATTCTGGAAGAACATTATTTGGACAGATGAAATCAAGATCAACCTCTACCACAATGATGGAAAAAAAGTATGGTGAAGGTATGGTACAGCTCCTGATCCAAAGCATACCACATCCTCTGTATAACACAGTGGAGGCAGTGTGATGGCTTGGGCATGCATGGCTACCAGTGTCACTGGGTCACTAGTGGTTATTGATGATGTTACACAGGACAGAAGCAGTCGGATGAATTCTAAGGTATTCAGTGACATACTGTGTGCTCAAATCCAGCCAAATGCAGCCAAACTGATTGGTTGGTGTTTCATAATACAAATGGACAATGGCCCTAAACATAAAGCCAAAGCAACACAGGAGTTCATTAAAGCAAGGAAGTGGAATATTCCTGAATGGCCAAGTCAGTCACCTGATCTCAACCCAATTGAGCAGCATTTTACTTGTTAAAGACTAAATTGCAGACAGAAAAGCCCACAAACAAACCGCTACTGAAAACCGCTGTAGTAAAGGCCTGGCAGAGCATTACAAAGGAGGAAACACAGCGTCTGGTGATGTCCATGAGTTCAAGACTTCAGGCAGTCACTGCCAACAAAGGGTTTTCAACCAAGTATTAGAAATTATTATTTTATTTAAAATTTAATTTGTCCAATTACTTTTGGTCCCTTTCAAAGCAGGGTGACACATGTTAAGGAGCTGAAAACTCCTAAACCCTTCATCCATTTTTAATGTGGATATCCTCAAATGAAAGCTAAAAGTTTGGACTTTATGTCTATTTGCATAACTATAACTTGAATGTTTCAGTAAACAGGTACAAAAAACAACATTTGTGTCAGTGTCCAAATATGTATGAACCTAACTGTATATTTGTCTCAGCCTCATCACTTTGAGAATGGTATGGATTAGTACACTATTTTGGTGACAAATTTTGTTGAGCAACATTCATTAATGTATCTAATCTTCTGAATGTTGTGCGACATACCTCTTAAAATTTGCGCAGACAAAATTGTTGGGGAAATCGGAGGGAGCAACTGTTTTTGGAGCAAATCTTTTATACATACTGTATGTCAAACAACCCACCAGAAAACTGGCACAGCCTGTTTCATACATATGCAGGCTAGTGTCAGGGCCCTGTGACCTGGGTGAGGAGGCCTGGGACCCTGTGACACAACATGGCTTGTAGGAGCCACTATAACTGTTGTGGCAGTAGTTATACCACTTATTTACTTGGTGCTTTTTCTGTACTTCAGTCCCATGCAAACTTCCCATTGTCTGTCCTAGATTACTAATACAGTTCTATGAAATAGGAGCAGTGACCAGCCATATACTTAGAAATCCACAGCAACAAATCTATTGAAGTAGCACTTGAGTGTTATTTACTTTACTTACTACTCTGGGATTGTAGAACATTAGACAGCAAGTGTAAAAGATCACTGCGGAGGTAAACATACTGGTGGTGGGGTCATGTATGTTATGTAACTGTCAGTTCAATAGAACAGGAATAGTGGAGCAAAGCAGGAAAGGTTAAGCAATGTATACTGCTATGAAGGCACCGCGAATATACTAAATGCTTGTTTAAAGTTTTAAAAAAAAACACATCACAAAACATTGTATTGTATCTTTTTTGTCTTTTATAATGTAACATCTTTCCTGCCATAAGGTAAGCTTTGCTTTTTCTGAGGATCTATTAGTGATGTCTTGCAGGTAAAAACACCAGGGTCTTTTCCAATTAACACCTTTTAAAAGGCCCATGTAAAATAAGCTAGGACTCCAGCTGCGCCACCTATAGGATGTTGTGTTCCTCCGTTTGAATTAGAGACACAACCTTGCAATGTAAATGGGATTAGATCCAACCAGATATTCATCTGTGGACAGTTGTTTTTAGTGGTTTGACCATCATCAGTTCATAGTAGTATACTTGATGGCTGGGTGAGAGGCTCTAGATGTAGCTCTAAAGGAGTAACATCCTTATTAGGTAGAGGCACCATATATGTGTGTGGAGACTTCTACACCATTAGTTACTCCACTTACATTTAAATATATTCTAAACCAATGGTGTTTAAGTCTCCACACACCTACATAGTGCCTCTCCCTAATAAGGAAGGTTAGCCCTATTAAAATCTGTAATATGTTCTTTCACCTAAACAAAGTGATTAAAATTTAATTATCTGCTTATTTTATGTAGAATTCTGGGGGAGGGCAAAGGGGATAATTTTTAAAGAAAAAAAAATCATTTCCAATGTAATTCCCTCTAAGGAAATCATGTGTTCCAGATTTGTAAGATATGTATTTCCTTAAAAAGACACCTTTTAACAGTCTTATGTATAAGTTTAGTGGTTGATACTCAGTTGGTGCAATGCTAGTCATTGTCCCCATTTTTCTTTTTTCTTTATCATGCTACTTTTGTCACAAATAATATGTGGTACATGTTTTACCACCTGTCTCTATAGTTTAAATGAGATCTGAGACTTGTTAAATTGTCCTGGCCACTATTTACTGTACCCTTTTGAAAAAACTCTGTATCATTATTGTATACCTTGATTTGCTCACTTGATGTATTCTTTATTGAATAATCTTCCTTGAAAGGTGTTTACATGATGTGCTATTTGTTATTGGTACAACTTTTTTAATGTAATATTTTCCTCTTTTAGCTATTCAACATTAAGAATATGCTTTTTTAATAAAATGCACTAAAAGTGATGTTCTCATCATTGAGTTTGATAGAATATTGGTAGAATATGCCATCAATGTCTGATAGGTGAGACTCCCACCTCTGGGAACCACACCTACCTAATAAATGGGCCCCTGAAAGTTTCGACTCACTCTCAGAATGGAGATCTGGTTGTGCTTGTGCAAGACTCTTCATTCTGTTCTTCGGGAGCTCTGGGAACAGCAAAACACGGCACTTGGTTGTACTCAAAATTTCCATACAGCAGAATGGACAGTTGTGTTCAAGCATGACCGTCTATCACAGGGGTCTTCAAACTGCAGCCCTGCAGCTGTTGGGAAACTACAACTGCCATCATGCCCACTGCTATAGATTATATAAATGCATGATGGGAGTTGTAGTTTCCCAACAGCTGGAGGGCCGCAGTTTGAAGACCCCTGGTCTATCCATTCTGAGTCAAACCATTTGGGGGTCATTCCCCAAACTCTATAGTGGGAGCACTTCTTTAGAAAAGTCATACATGTACCCTTGTAATATCTGCCGAAATTACATTCTTTTGGCATACTTTCGGCACATTAAAATTATGGGCACATCTGGAGTATTTTGCTTTATTATTATACTTCTGAGAACGTATTTTATGACAATTGCACTGGTTTGTGTAGCAACAGATATTTCACCTGCACAATTTACTTTAGTGTTACTCTTAGGGGATGTTCACTAGATTTACTAAGGGAGAACTAGGAAAACATACACAGTTAACACATATAGACGTATGTAAACAGGAACAAGATGGTGAGTACAGCTGGAGGTATAAACCAGAAACTAAGTTTAGAGTAGAATACTCATCAAGATGGTGAGGAGAAGTAACTGTGCAAACAAGTTTATTTCTCAAATGTTTGTTTTTTTGGTGTGTGTATATTTCAGCATAAATCAGTCTTAAAGGACTCTCATTTAACAACTGGTTGTGGGTTGCTGTATTAAACACAGATGAACCTTTGAAATGTATTTTTTTGCATTAGAGGTTTATGATGATTCCTGGGGATATGTTATTGGTTGCAGGAAAACTAATATACTCCTCCAGTCTATACCCAGGTACAAGAACCCAACATACAGTACTGTGCAAAAGTTCTAGGCATGTGTTGAAGAAATGCTACAAAGTAAGAATGCTTTTAGAAATAGAAGTGTTAATAGTTCATTTTTATCAATTAACAAAATGCAAAGTGAATGAACAAAAGAGAAAAGAAAATGAAATCAATATTTGATGTGATAACCGTTTTCCTTTGGAATTCTGGAAGTGATGATTTGGTCCCCACAGAACCCTGATCCCATCATCATGGAGTCTGTCTAAGATTACATGAAGAGACAGAAGTATATGAGCAAGTCTGCAACCACAGAAGTTCTGAGGTTACTTCTCCAAATAGTTTAGAGCAACCTCCCTGCAGAGTTCCTTCATAAACTGGTGCAAGTATCTACAAGAACTGATGCTCTTTTAAAGACAAAGGGCTGTCATACCAAATATTGATCTTGTTTCTCTTTTGTTCATTCGCTTGGCATTTTATTAATTGATAAAAAATAAACTATTAACACTTCTATTTTTTAAAGCATGCTTACGTTGCAGCTTTTTTCCACATCCACCTAAACCTTAGCTCAGTACTATATACAGCAACAAGGAGTACTGCATTGGACAATGGAGCCTCCGTCAACACAGAGTTTAGGAAGACCAGATAATGAACGCTCAACTGCTTGGTTAAGAGTTAAAATCTCAAGTCATGGTTGACATATATAATTAGTAAATGTGACTGACCTCCTGGAACAAGTTCCTGTTACACTTTCTATGATCCTGTGAAAGTGATTGTGCCTTACAAGAGATGAGGGAACAAGTTTCTCCCTATCTTCTTAACAACTAGAATCCTTGGTGATAGCTAAAATCACATGTAATAGACATAAGTTTTCCCTTAGTTCATGCTCACTCTGAATCTGTTTATCCAGATTTGCAAGTCACATTTGCTGTATTCCGCGGCAGTTTAACTCATCTGTAATTTATGCTGTACTGTTGGTAAATATCAAAATATAGCATGTAATTACAGTTGTAACGACACTCGGACAAGTAGAAAACATTCAATACAACATATAAAGTAAGGCATATACATTACTAGACCAATATAATTGTGAGCGTCTGCAACATTGCAGTTCTTATAATTTTTTCAATAGGAAATAGAAAAAGAAGATGATCATATTTATTGATAAAAGTACTGTCAGGGTGGCAGGTTCATCCAAGTTTTATGTAAACCACCCCATATTTATGTCACATGGCTGGACCATTGTAAACCTAGCACTTTTGACCCTTCGTCTCACCTGTACACCCTAATAGATTGTAAGCTCTTGAGAGCAGGGCCCTCACACCTTGAGCGACATATATGAAAGGGTTTTTCACCCTTTTTCTGGTGTACAATGCACCTAACTGAGCCGGCTACGATGTCTAATGCGCCTAATGAATGTGTTAGGTGCATTGTTCGTAAGACTCGACACTTTCAAATGCGCCTAAGGTGAAGTGGTGTACTGGGGGCGTTCTGGCGTTGTGGCGCACTACATTCGTAATATTAGACACATATATGAATGTGGTTCGGCAAAACTAGGTGCATTACTGCTCTGACAGGTAGATCTATCTCAATGTGGTCTGCCTGAGCCTGAGGAGTTGAGGTGAAGCTAGATTTGCTGTAAGGGGCAAAAATGTCCAATATTTCTCAACTTACACCAGTACATTAATAAAAAGTAATTTCTAATAATTATCAAACTATATAAAATGCTATTATTTAAATTTAATGAAAAAATGTGACCATATAAAATTAATATGAAAATATATAATATCCCCAAAATATAAAAATATCTCCTATAAAATGCATTTAAAGTTAATAGAATCTAAAACTAGTTTTACATTATATAACCCATTGATGATGTTGTTCAGATTTTTATATTTTAAAGTTTTACTACCTTAAATTTGAAATGTATTTTTGCTGCTCTCACCCTTTATTCTACATATGGCAAGAGCCAGCACAGCACAGGTATTGCTGGGACCTGTGGTCCTCCAAGCAAGATCAGTACCATAGTACCATTCTATTCACTGACATGCTATTCTAATGACTTTCCTCTTATTTCCAGCCTATCTATAGCCTTAATACATGTTAGACGCATAAGTTCCGTAAAGCGTCGAACTTTGCACACCATTTATGAACGCACAAAAAACACTTTCATACATCAGGCGCATTATACACTGGAAAAAAGATGAGAAATTGAACTTCGATGCGCCTTCCTTCATACATGTCGCCCCTTGTGTCTCATCTGTATCACTGTATAATGTCTGTCTTTTTGTCTGTATCTATACCCTCCAAAATTTTAAAGTGCTGCGGAATATGTTGATGCTATATAAATAAAGATTATTTTTTATTATTGTAAAAGTAAATGCAAAGAGGGGGCATTAAAGATGACATGTATGAACGTGTCATTTTCACTGTTCTGGTGAGGAATGCACCAAAAGTTAGCGTTCCCCCATTTTTCCCTATGTATGACGCGTCATTTGCCAGACCCAACACTTTGTAATGCGCCAAAGATGTGGGAGTGTTCTGGGGGCGTGACGCACCACATTTGTAATATTAAACACATTTATGAATATGGGAAGGCAAAACTAGGTGCATAAATGCTTGAACACCCACATCAATTTAAAGGTGGTCTGCCTGAGCCTGAGTAGTTGTAGTGGAACTAGATTTGCCATTAGGGCAAAAAATTTATATTATTTCTCGAATTACACCAGTAAAATAATAAAAAGTAATTTATGATAATTATAAAACTATATAAAATTAATAATAAATTATATGATATAAAAGTAATATAAAGTTATATAGGATCCAAAAATATAAAATTATCTCCTATAAAATGTTTTTAAGATTTATATCATCTAAAATTAATTTAAAATTAAATAATATAAATTAGTAGCATCTACCATAAATCCAGTTCTCACTCATGTATTTACGGAGTTAGTGTGGTGCCATTAGTAACTATAAACACATCACAGCAGTGTCTTCTTTGTTTTTTCCTCTATTTTCCTTATTTGGTCCCTGATGATCCTCTTTATCGATTAGGAAGGTGAAACGCATTGGATTTATTTAATTGTTTACTCTGTAGGAGTTTTTGTATTACTGTGATATCAGGTTTATTTATTTTTGTTATTATATGGTATATTTATAGGGAATTTCTTTATATTTATATTATAGTATATTTCTGTTTGGACACTTTTCTGCATTATTATTGGGCACTTTATAGTTTTATAGTTTCGTAGTAGGGCGATAGTAGGATTCAATAGTCTAGGATCCTGTTGGGGGCGCACTTATTGGGGCGGGTACCCCGTTTTAATTGGCTAGATAGTGGTAATACTGTTTGTGTAGGAATAAGTGTATGGATTGCTTTCGTTTTTTTGTCCTTGTATTTAGGTTTTAATGATATATTAATAAAGGTATACTTTTTAATTGGTCCTAGGCATACATTTTTGAATGTGGTTTTCTATGTTATAATAGCATGTCAGTGAATAGAAACTATGGCAGTAATCTTGCATGTTGCACCACAAGTCTCAGCAAGAGACTATTACTGTATGTCAAATATACATGTTTGGCACATTACTAATGCGCCAAATTTCAACGGTGCGGCAAACACAGATGTGAGGCATCTCAAACCTTAGGCTCCATTTATGAACATATAACGATTATATATAGTCCAATTGCAGTGCATTATTCCAAAGAATTTCTTTATTCCTTCAGATCTGTGTATCATACAAAATTAAAAACACTTCTTCTCTTCTTTAGCAAAACATATTGTAGACAAAAGCGTAAGGCCTCGTTCACACGGCTTATTTCGCCTCGGATTTGCCGACGGATTGACGATCGTCAATCCGTCGGCAAATCAGTCAGAAATAAGTAACAGCCTATTTTCTATTGATTTCAATAGAAAATACGGCTCGTCGTTCACACGACGCGTATTTCCGTGCCGGATTGCCGCCGCGGATTGACGACGGCAATCCGGACGGAAAAACAATGTGCATGTCAATTATTTACGGACGGATTCACCACCTTCAATGAATGGAGATGGTGAATCCGTCGGGAAATCAGTTACAAATACATGCCACACTTAGTGGCACTTATTTGCAACTGATTTTCAACTGATTTCAGAACGTATTTACGATCGGCAATCCGATGTAAATCCGTTCTGAAATAAGCCGTGTGAACATAGCCTAATACTGTATATGCAATAAACAGGTAAAAATACCTTACATTATACAATGCTCAAATATTTAAAAAGTTGCCATTTATGAACATTCACCACTCTTACATATATGCAGGCACATTTTACATGCCCAAGGGCCACATGTATAAAAACTGTCTGTGTTTAAAACTCACTTTGTTGCCCATGGTAACCAATCAGAGCTCCCCTTTCATTTCATAAAGTGCTCTGGAAACATGAAAGGGGCGCTCTGATTGGTTGCTATGGGCAACAAAGTGAATTTTAGACCTAAACAGTTTTCATACATGTGGCCCTATGTGTCAATCACTGGTTTATATAAAGGAACTTTGTAAAAATGTAAACCGTGACAGCCTGTGGAGACATTCTACAGGAACAGATGAGCATCGATTGTGGGAAAGATTTACTAAGGTTGGTGTCTCATATGCCAGTTTTACACTAAAGTTAAATTGCTTTGCTCTTAATACATTTGTTACATTTGGATTGCGCTGAAGACAGAAAATTAATTAGGCCTCGTTCTCCGCGGATTGGCGCCGTACTCCGTGCCGGATTTGCGCTGCAGTACGGCGCCAATCCGTCGTAGTAATTACGGTAATCCACAGTTCTCATAGAGAACAGTGGATTCCGTCGCTCCTCCTTGCTCGGCGAATCCGCCGGGCGGGGAGAAAGTGACGAACATTATTTACGGCGCGTACGCGCCGTAGATAATACATTGTCTATGGGGCCGGGGAGCGGCGACCCCGCCGCGCTCCGGCCCCGCCCCCGCCCCGCCCCTTATTCACGCCAGATTTGGGAGCGCAATCCGGCTCACAAATCCGTCGTGAATAAGCCGTGTGAACACGGCCTTAGAAGTCTATTGTGAGCAGCTATATATTTATGCTACAATTTTCTGTCTCTTAAAATCAGAAATATGTTGGGAACTGGCTGGCTTCCCCCTCACAGTTATTCTCACCCACTTTTCTTACCACTTTTAAAAAAGCAGAAAAGGTGAAAAAGTCAAACTTTTTTGTGCAAATAAGGTATGCACCCTAATTTGTGACACTTCTATGCTACAAATGCATAAATCCCCCAATAAATTTTCCTTTATGTGTCAATATTAACAGGCATATCTATGGTATATTTATTACAATAATAGCAATAAATCATTAATTGTACATTAAAACATTGTAATTGTTTTTCTAGTACATAGCATCAAACTATCAAGAGGCCAATTACATTTTGTAGGACTAGTATGTTTATAGACAACTGATCATTCATATATCTGTTCTACTTGTGTTCTACTGAGATACATGTTTATGAATATGGATGCTTTTCGTTTCCCTCTCATCTGGTATATTATCTGAGCACCAGGGGCATAAGTAGAGAAGTCAGGGCCCCAAAGCAAACTTTTGGATGGGGCCCCCTACTCCCCCCCACCCCTGCCCACCTTCTTGACCACGACCATTTACTAGGACATGCTGTTAGATAATGTAGATAATACAAGGGGCAAATACCTCACCATACATATAACCATCATACTGCTACCAAACAAATCCCACTATACCCAGAGCAACATTACCAATCACACTACTACATAGGAACCTGATTATACCGCCAGAACATGACCACAAATTACCACCACATAGTGACTGAATAATACCCCTACACTATTACTGATCAGTACACAAAGACCAATAGTAACGCCATATAGTGACCATATAGTGGTATATACTAGTGTACACAGGCTCTGCAGACTGTATATAACCACCATACAGTGACCATATAGTGGTATATACTAGTGTACACAGACTCTGTAGACATATAAGTGATTACACTGAAGTTTCATCTTGTGACTCACAGGTGACGTTTCTCTGATGAGTCGTTGACTTTCCCCTTTGTTCTGCATTCGGTCCAGTCCGCCATCATGACTTCTCCCGACCACTTGTCCCTGCAGATTTAGACACAAATATCTTAGAATCCTGACTTTTCCAGCACCTGCCCCCTGGCTATAAGGGGTCCATTTAGGAAGGCAGGGATTAGATAGGCTATATGGGGCCCTAGATAGGCAAGGTTTAGGTAGGCAATAGAGTTCCCATATAGGCAGACAGGGTTTAGGTAGCTATAGGGAGCCATACAGGTAGAAAGGGGTTAGGTGGACTATAGGGGCCATATAGGTAGGGTTTCGGTAGCTATAGGGGCCCCATATAAGTAGACAGGCAGGCTTCAGGGGCTATATAGGTAGGCAAGCTCTAGGGGGCTAGAGGGGCTCTATAGGCAGACAGGCGTCAGGGGGCTCATGGGCAGACTTAGGGGGTATATAGGCAGGCTTGGGGGTAAAGAGGCAGGCTTTGGGGGTATATAGGCAGGCTTGGGGTATATAGGCCGACTTAGGGGTATATAGGCAGGCTTGGGTATAAAGGCAGACTTATGGGGTATATAGGCAGACTTAGGGGGTATATAGGCAGGCTTGGGGGTAAATAGGCAGGCTTCGGGGTATATAGGCAGGCTTGGGGGTATATAGGCAGACTTAACGGGTATATAGGCAGACTTATGGGGTATACAGGCAGACTTAAGGGGTATATAGGCTGGCTTGGGGGTATATAGGCAGACTTAGGGGGTATATAGGCAGGCTTGGGGTATATAGGCAGACTTAGGGGGTATATAGGCAGACGGAGGGGGTATATAGGCAGGCTTGGGGGTATATAGGCAGGCTTGGGGTATATAGGCAGACTTAGTGGGTATATAGGCAGGCATAGGGGGTATATATGCAGGCTTGGGATATATAGGCAGACTTAGGGGTATATAGGCAGGCTTGGGGGTATATATGCAGACTTAGGGGGTATATAGGCAGACTTAGGGGCAGGTTAAATAAGAAATAGTTTGCTTACCTCGGTCCACGCTCCCCACGATGCGCCACGCTCCAGCCTCTCTGCTCAGCGCGGGCGGCGCGGTGATGTGACGTCACTGCAGCTCTAACGTGATCACAGAGAGCCGGCAGGGGTAGTAGGGGAGCGGATCGTCGCTCCGCTCTGCTATCTCCGGGCAGCGCAGCCTCTGACCGCTCAGGCCGGAGGCAGGCTGGGGGGCTAGGCCGGCATGCTGGGGTGTACATCGCATGGCTGGGGGTATATAGGCAGGCTGGGAAGCTATGTAGGCAGGCTGGGGGTATATAGGCAGGCTTAGGGGGTATATAGGCAGGCTTAGCGGGTATATAGGCAGTTTTGGACATAAATAGGCAGGCTTGGGGGTATATAGGCAGACTTAGGGGGTATATAGGCAGGCTTGAGGGTATATAGACAGACATATGGGGTATATAGGCAGACTTAGGGGGTATATAGGCAGTCTCGGACATATATAGGCAGGCTTGGGGGTATATAGGCAGACTTAGGGGGTATATAGGCAGACTTAGGGGGTATATATAGGCAGGCTTGGGGGTATACAGGCAGGCTTGGGGGTATACAGGCAGACTTAGGGGGTATATAGGCAGGCGTGGGGTATATAGGCAGACTTAGGGGGTATATAGGCAGGCTTGAGGGTATATAGGCAGACATATGGGGTATATAGGCAGACTTAGAGGGTATATAGGCAGTCTAGGGGGTATATAGGCAGGCTTGGGGGTATATAGGCAGACCTAGGGGGTATATATGCAGACTTAGGGGGTATATATAGGCAGGCTTGGGGGTATACAGGCAGGCTTGGGGTTATACAGGCAAACTTATGGGGTATATAGGCAGGCTTGGGGTATATGGCAACACTAGGGGTATTAGGCAGCTTGGGGTATATTGGCAGACTTAGGGGTATATAGGCAGGTTTAGGGGTATATAGGCAGGCTTAGGGGGTATATAGGCAGGCTTAGGGGGTATATATATATGCAGGCTTGGGATATATAGGCAGACCTAGGGGTATATAGGCAGACTTAGGGGCAGGTTAAATAAGAAATAGTTTGCTTACCTCGGTCCACGCTCCCCCGATGCGCCACGCTCCAGCCTCTCTGCTCAGCGTGGGCGGCGCGGTGATGTGACATCACTGCAGGTCCAACGTGATCACAGAGAGCCGGCAGGGGTAGTAGGGGAGCGGATCGTCGCTCCGCTCTGCTATCTCCGGGCAGTGCTGCCTCTGAACGCTCAGGCCGGAGGCAGGCTGGGGGGCTATGCAGGCATGCTGGGGGGTACATAGGTAGGCTGGGGGTATATAGGCAGGCTGGGAAGCTATGTAGGCAGGCTGGGGGTATATAGGCAGGCTTAGGGGGTATATAGGTAGGCTTAGCGGGTATATAGGCAGTTTCGGACATAAATAGGCAGGCTTGGGGGTATATAGGCAGACTTAGGGGGTATATAGGCAGACTTAGGGGTATATATATAGGCAGGCTTGGGGTATACAGCAGGCTTGGGGTATACAGGCAACTTAGGGGTATATATGCAGGCTTGGGGGTATATAGGCCGACTTGGGGGTATATAGGCAGGCTTGAGGGTATATAGGCAGACATATGGGGTATATAGGCAGACTTAGAGGGTATATAGGCAGTCTCGGACATATATAGGCAGGCTTGGGGGTATATAGGCAGACTTAGGGGTATATAGGCAGACTTAGGGGTATATATAGGCAGCTTGGGGTATACAGGCAGGCTTGAGGGTATACAGGCAGACTTAGGGGGTATATAGGCAGGCTTGGGGGTATATAGGCCGACTTAGGGGGTATATAGGCAGGCTTGAGGGTATATAGGCAGACATATGGGGTATATAGGCAGACTTAGAGGGTATATAGGCAGTCTCGGACATATATAGGCAGGCTTGGGGGTATATAGGCAGACTTAGGGGGTATATAGGCAGACTTAGGGGGTATATATAGGCAGGCTTGGGGGTATATAGGCAGGCTTGGGGGTATACAGGCAGGCCTGGGGGTATATAGGCAGGCTTGGGGGTATATTGGCAGACCTAGGGGGTATATAGGCAGGCTTGGGGTATATAGGCAGACTTAGGGGGTATATAGGCAGGCTTGGGGTTATATAGGCAGGCTTAGGGGGTATATATATATGCAGGCTTGGGATATATAGGCAGACTTAGGGGTATATAGGCAGACTTGGGGTATATAGTCAGACTTAGGGGGTATATAGGCAGACTTAGGGGGTATATAGGCAGGCTTGGGGGTAAAGAGGCAGGCTTTGGGGGTATATAGGCAGGCTTGGGGATATATAGGCTGGCTTGGGGGTATATAGGCAGACTTAGGGGGTATATAGGCAGGCTTGGGGTATATAGGCAAGCTTAGGGGGTATATAGGCAGACTTAGGGGGTATATAGGCAGGCTTGGGGGTAAATAGGCAGGCTTGGGGGGTATATAGGCAGGCTTGGGGATGTATAGGCAGACTTAGCGGGTATATAGGCAGACTTATGGGGTATACAGGCAGACTTAGGGGGTATATAGGCTGGCTTGGGGGTATATAGGCAGACTTATGGGCTATATCGGCAGGCTTGGGGTATATAGGCAGACTTAGGGGGTATATAGGCAGGCTTGGGGGTATATAGGCAGGCTTAGGGGTATATAGGCAGGCTTGGGGTATCTAGGCAGACTTAGTGGGTATATAGGCAGGCATAGGGGGTATATATGCAGGCTTGGGATATATAGGCAGACTTAGGGTATATATGCAAGATTGGGGGTATAGGCAGGCTTGGGGGGTATATAGGCATGCTTGGGGGTATATATGCAGACTTAGGGGGGATATAGGCAGACTTAGCGGCAGGTTAAATAAGAAATAGTTTACTTACCTCGGTCCACGCTCCCCCGATGCGCCGCGCTCCAGCCTCTCTGACGTCACTGCGGCTCCCACGTGATCACAGAGGGCCGGCAGGGGTAGTAGGGGAGCGGATCGTCGCTCCGATCTGCTATCTCCGGGCAGTGCTGCCTCTGAACGCTCGGGCCGGAGGGCCCCGGCGTTCAGAGGCAGCATGTGCCAGGCCCCGCAGCTCCACTCCCGCCACAGTGAACTGGTAAGTTCACTGCCGGCGGGCCCAGGGGCGGCATTACCAGGGTAGGGGACGCGGTAGCAGCTGCCCCGGGGCGCGGGCCCCCTAAGCACACAGGCCCCGGGGCAGCTGCTACGTCTGCTACCCTGGTAGTTACGCCCTTGATGAGCACATTTCTGCCTTCACAACTTTGCTTTACTTGTGGCTCGAAAAAAAATATTGTGCTTAATTCTAATAATGCCGCTAACAATTTTACTATAGATGTAAATACTAAGGGTGACATTTAAGTAACTTGGTGCCTTCAAACCAATTCTAAATATACATAAAGGGGTGTATAATATGACAATATGGCAGTTTCACAACAAGCTTTAACGCATTCTTGGCACATTCAAAGTTGTTGTGTCAAGTGCAGACTGCGTCAAGTATATATATAGAACACTATGCCAGCAAGTTTTTGCTGCAATATACCCCCCAAAAATGGCACAGGCGAGTTCATAGATGTTGTCCTAAATCTTTGAATAACAAATATTTACCAAAGTAGTTTACAGTTTAGTCACATGTGTGTTTGGACATTTTTGTTGACGCCAATGTGGACCGTGCATTTTACAAATTATTCTTATTACATTTTCGTACAAATTCAGTGATTTTATGAACACATTCACAGAAATTGTATTTCATTACTAAATGAATCAATAATAATAATCATTATTTTTATAAACATATATTTTATTTAACTGATCACACTAGTAATAATATTGATTATATATCACCAACAATATTCAGGATGTATAATGATTTTATGAACACATTCACTTAATTATATATATGTAATTAATAATAATATATTGTTATTATTATTATTATTTTTATTATTATTATTATTAATAACATATTTTTTAACAATCCACGTAAAAAAATAAACAGAGTTCAGACCAATGTCATGCCAAAAAAACACAAATATAATCTTTATTTAATAATACATTAAAAATAACACCAATTATAGCACAAAGAACAATCCCAGACAAAGGCCACAAAGTGGTAATACAGACATAATTGTTTACAAATCAGAGCAATGCATGGTTCAAGAAATCTTAAGTACATAAACAGCAGTAAAGCTTCTTACCCATCATCAAATTTCTGCCCACCAATAAGTAGCACTGAAACACATCTGCTTTCTTCCTCAGAGGATAAATAAATGTATTTTATGTAAAGGGTTGTCTCACTACAATGATTGCACAGTGGAACACTCAATTTGGTCCCTTTAAAAATTTGGGAAACCCATTTTTGGATTTTTGGGGTGCGATTCTGAAAAGTGCACCTTTTTTCCCCCCCATCACCATTTTTGGGAAAATTGGCATTGCAACCCAACCAAGGAGTATAGGTGCTGAAAGTAATGGTACCTGCCTTGACAAAAGAGCATGCCCCCCAAAAATCATGGGCGGGGGGCCCGTGGGCAGCCATTCGGGGCAGAACCCCCGGATGTAAAGTTCCCCCCGAATGATTAGTTCCTAACTCTCTCTGCTCCTGGGGTGAGAAGCTCCCCCCACCTCTAGAGCTTCACCCTCCAGGAGCAGGAGGCACCCCCCCCTCTTTTTATGTGCTCCCTGCACCCCCTCCCCCAGCTACAGCCCCGACGCAAGGTTTCCCTGCCTGTTTCTGACGGCCCGCAGCACATCTGGGCCCCCATCCTTGGAAAAACCAGAAGGATTTTTGGTTTCCCTCAAGTTTTTCCAGAGCGCCTAAACACCCCAGGTTTTCAAGCCCCCAGTGACCCTGCAAAAGTAGTCCTGAGGCAGGGGGAGGGCTTGGCCCCCCCCTCTATTTTAAATTATTACTGACCTGTGTCCAGAGGTACAGTATTAGTAATACTTCAATAGGGACAGTATTACACAAAGAAACCAGTAAAGGGGACGTTTATATCTGCCCCTGTGTGTAATTACATATAATATATTTAATACACATACCACTAATATAATAATATATATATATATAATTTATTTTAAAAATACACACAGTGTACTTCCACGGGGACAGTGTAACAGTATAATACTTACTGGGTGTTACATTTGATTTAAAAAACCCTGTCCCGTGTAAGTACACGTGTTTTATGTGTAAAATTTATATTATTATATTATATAATTATTTAATTATATAAAATTTTTATTTTTTTTTGGGGTGTAGTGGTATATAAAATTATACGAATATACACCGGGGACATATATACACAAATGAACCCACAGGAAAATCCGGGACAGTGTATATAGTCCTGTGTGTATTTTACAGAATTTTTTATATACACACTACACCCTATATATATATAAATTTTAAAATAAAAATAAATAAATATATATATATAAAAAAGAAAATTTTTTTTTAAAACACAACCCCGGGACGTATATACTCAAAGAAAACACCCAAAAAGATTATACTTATAATACCCCCCTTTTAAGTACATTTGGTTTGGGTTTTGTAAAATAAATTTTTAAGTTTCCCCAAAAGGTTTGCAACGTTTCCCAATTGGTCCCAAGGGCCCAAAGAGTCCAAGAAAATTTCCCACCCCATGAACCACCACCACCAGCGAACTTTGTACAAGGCAAGGGACCCCTGCTTTTTTTGTTAAAACGCCAATTTTGACCCTACCCCCGAATGTCCGAGAAATGAACTCATCAGACCGGGCAACGTTTTTCCAAATTTTTTCCTGTCCAATTTCGATGATTTGGGAAATTTTGGGACTCATTTTCCTGTTCTTAGCTGAAGGAGGGGGGCACCCGGTGTGGTCTTCTTGGACCCATCTGCCCAAATTCCGTACTGGCGTTCAAGATCTTTCTGCCTACCTTGGTTGAACGGGTGGGTATTTGAGTCCTTTTTTCCCTTTATCCCAACCCCCCCCTTTCCCCTTTTTCCCGGGTCCAAGGCTTTCCCCCCCGGTTTGGATTTTTTTCTTTTTGGGTTTTGAAACCCAAAAAATGGTTTCGGGGAAACCAATTCGCACTGAAATTCCACCCCCCCTCCCCAAAGCCGTTAAAGGGAAAAATTCCCTTTTTTTCCCCATACTGATGCCGGGGTTTTCTGAAATTGTTTACCCTGACATCCTAATAAGTGCCCCCTTTTGGTTGGGATTAAAATTAAGTGGTTTAAAAATTAAAAGTTAAATAAAATCCGGGAGTTAAAACTTCCCCGTTTCCCTGTGGTGTTAATTTTATATTTTTTTTTTAAATTTTTTTCCCTTTTAATAATTATTATTAAAAATTTAAAATTTTTTTTTTTTTGGGGGAAAAAAAAAAAAAAAATAACTTAAATTTAAAAAAAAAATTAAACACCCCTATTTTCCCGGGGTTTCAGTGTTAAAAATTTTCCCTTTTAAACCCGGGAAAATTTTTTTTTAAAAAAAAAAAATTTTTGTTTTCAACAAATTTTAAAAAAAAAAAAAAAAATAAAAAACCCATAAAACCTTTTCCCCACAAATCCGGGAAAAGGAAAATTGAAAAAATCACTAGGGGGGATCACCGGGGTACAACCCGTCTTCTGATATTTTTCCCCTTTTCCATCAAATTTTTTGAAAAAAAAACTTTTTTTTTTTAACCCCACGTTGAATAAAAAGCAAAAAAAAACCCCTGGTAAAACCCGGGTTTTTAAGGGGAATTGGGGAATTCCCCCCGGATCCCCCATAGGTTTAAAAAAAATTTTTAAAAAAACCCCTTTTTTTCCCCTTTTTTAAAAAAATTTTTCAAAATTTTTTTAAAAAAAAATTTCCCCCCAAAGGAAACCAAAAAACTGCCCCTTTTCCTAAGCCTTTAACCCTATCCAAAAAAAAAAAAATTTTTTATAAAAAAAGGAAAAAAAAACAATGTGCTTAGGGTTTTAAAATACAACCCCAATCCGTATTGCACTTTAAACCCTTTTTTCCCCCAAAAAAAATGGGTGCCCTTTTTATTCCCAAAAAAACAATTTTTTGGCCGGGGGAAAAATGGGTAGGGCAACCCAAAAAACAAAGGTCCGCCTTTCCCCCAAGCGGGGGGGTTTAAAACCCCCTTTCCCCTTTTTCCCAAAAACCCAAATGGCATGGGGTTTTAAAGCCCTCCACCGGAAAACCCCTTTGCGCACGCCCCTTTTCCTCCCCCAAAAGGGGGCCTTCCCCTGTTTTTAAAAACCCCCCAACGCCCCCGGCATAGGGTTTTTTCCAGGAATAAACCCCAAAATTTCCCCTAAAGGGGCCCTTGGGGGGTTTTTTTTAATTTTGGAAACCCCAAACCCGTTTTTTCCCCTTTTTTTTTCCCCCCGGGCTTGGTTCCCCCAATTTTCGGGGTAAAAAGAAATTGCCAAAAAAAATAATGCCCAAAAAATTTTTTTGTATAGCCCCAAATTTTGGGGGTTTAACCCAAAAGGCCCAAAACCAAAGGGCCGTTAAAAAAAAGGGTCTTTCTAAAAAGGTTTTTTAAAAAACCTCAAAAAAACTAAAGGCAAAAACTTTTTTTACTGACTCTATTTTACAAAAAACCCAAAAAAAAAGATCTTGTAAAAACTTCCAAATGGGCCAAACAAAAAAAAAGGTTTTTTTAATGACCATAAGCCCCGAAAAAAAAAAATTTTTTTTTTTCCCCAAAAAAAAATGTTTTTTTTTTCCCCGGTTTTCTTTTTAAAAAAGGGAAAGTCAAAATTAAAGGACGGCCCCCTTTTTGGGAAGAAAATAAGGGTGCAACCTATATTGATTCCAGCAGGAGGTAGGAGTGGGACAATGCTGTAGGCCAGTGGCTGGGAGGATGGGGTATGTGGTCGGAGACCATCAGTAAGGGAGTCAAGAGCGAGTCTCTGCTGCTGGAAGCTAGCGGCGGGGTTTAATTATCCCCTTCATCCATATGGATGTCCCTGAACATCTAAATGGCATGAAGGATGTATAAAGCGGCTCACACGCTGAGCCCACTCTATGCATAGCGGACAGCGGCTGTTCCTTACACTCACCGCTAACAAAAGGCCCGTGCCCCGAATGTTTTAAGACCCTAGCAACGCCCCTGGTCATAGGTGTGGGGAGAACGTCGAGGAGAGTAAACTAACCAGGAGGTCTCAGCTCTAAAAGTGGACTTCATCGAGAGGATGTTCAGCGATTAATAGAGTTGCAAGACCAGAACTCTAGGTTATCTTTACCTATTTCTGTATACCACAGGACTAAATAAGGTGTTCCTTATATGTACAAAGGAAGTCAACAGTTAAAGTTGCAATTAATGCAATATAAAAAATAATGACATACGCTGAAGACATTATTTTGTATACTGCACTGGAAATTATGGTGGGTAGTAGGGACCCACAAAGAAGCCCAGCCATAAGGGACCAGTGGTATGAAATAAATTTATGAAAGGTACATGTAAGCTAAAAAGGAATATTTAAAGAACACATGCAAACAAAAACATGAATGTGCATGAACAACTTCAGTTCTTTTCATCTGCACTACATATTTATACATAAATTAACCACAAGAACAATGTAGAGTCTTGTAATCAACATCTCAGAAACTGGAGCTGCAAGAACAAAATGAATGGAATTTTCATACTCAGCAGCACTTAGATGTGCAGAATAAGGTCAAAATTTCCAGGCACCCAAAAAAATAAATGTTTTTTTGTTCCCCAGTGTTAGCTTTAAACATGTAGGAAATGTTAAATCAAGACTTTTTCCAAATGCATTGTTCTTTTGATATTACCTTAGTCAGAAGATAAGAGAGATTTTATCTGCTCTAAGTGCACACAGGTTTCTCTGGTTACCATTCTACTCTCTGTTTATCATCCTGCTTTCCCTCTCTGATTAGACAGAGAGCAGGGAGTGACATCACCAGGACTAGCTTGAGACTGTGCTATCTCTAGCAAACAAAGGAAACAATTACTTTTGATTGTTTACTTTGAGGTCTGAAGCCTTCTGCACAATATTTTATATCTTCTGCAGTCAAGTGAATTAAGAGAGCTGGGAATACTGAGCTGATTTGCTACTCACTGCTATAGAACCACCCAGAGCCTAACCAAGAAGAGTGATTCAGGATGAGTTTGAAGCTGCCTGTGGAAGCATAGCAAGACAACCCCTTCAACTGACCACAAAAATAACAATGTTGATTATATAATGCCAACAATATTCAGAATAAATAATGGTTCTATGAGCACATTCACAGAAATTTTTATATTTATTTAATAATATTAATAACAACAATTATTATCATTATGTGATTTCCCTGATTCTAAGAAAACATTTGCAGATAATGAAATATAGTTTTAAGAATATTAAAGAATTTCATATCCCTTCAGTTACATCTTAGAGACGCCCGAGGAATCTTAAAGATAGATTCGTAAAAAGTGAAATTGTTTAGGTAAACCAAAATTAGGAGTATATCCTTGCCTGCACTGTATTAACTGTTGAGTTATAAAAAAAATGGTGAACATTTTATACATCCAGATAGTAAAGAAAAATGAACTATCAAATCTTACTATACTTGTGACTGATAACATTTTATGGTGTCCATGCAATAAACTTTATGTGGGTGAAATTACCTATGACCTAAGAACACAACTTAAGAATCACTCCTATATCATATGTAAAAAAAGACTTGACCTCTCTGGGCCAAATGTATGAAACTGTTTAGGTCTAAAACTCTCTCTTTTGCCCATAGTAACCTATGGGCAAAAAAGTGAGTTTTAGACCTAAACAATGGGACTTTAAGGGCCACATGTATGAAAACTGTCAAGGTCTAAAATTCACTTTGTTGCTCATAGAAACCAATCAGAGCGCCCCTCTCATTTTTCCAGAGCACTATATGAAATGAAAGGCCTGCTCTCATTGGTTGCTAGACCAAGACAGTTTTCATACATGTGGCCCTAAATATGTAATCATCGACAGTATCCTTCCTTAAAAAGAGGTGGTGTTCGTAACACTATGCTTAAAGAGAAGGAACTTGAGTGGATTTTTACATTGAAATCTTAGAAACCTATGAGCTTGAAGGCAGAATTTAAAAGAAGCCAGAAAATGTTTAGGTAATTTGCCTTCTAGTCACCCAAGTTCCGCATTCCGAATTAATTTTTTTTCTATTTGTAATTTCTAAATATTGATCAATTTTTCTTTTTTTGTTTTTTTTTTCAGATTACAGAAAGGGGATCCATGGACTATCTCCTATCTCTTCAATGTTTATTTGAATTTTTTGTCATTATTATTTTTTTTATAATAAAAAACATTACAAGTTTTTTTTTTCTTGTCCGCTTTCTTTGATGTGGTGCGCATGTCTGATAACTGTTGATTTTGCGCTGCTAACATGACACTGATTTAGTCTGTTTGGCCTATATGGCCTATATACAGTATATGGGGCTATGAGTTATACTGAATTATTTTCTTCCTAAATGCACATTAAAACCTATGGTTCGTGGATTCTTTTAAGTTGGTAAAAAGGAGACTAAAATATCTCCCAGCTTTGTTTGTGCTGTGTTCAAATTATAGATTAAATCGAGATTGTATGTGCACATACATCGTCGAAAGAACAAGAGACATATCCAAAATGTCGGTACAGCCTTTCTCCTTTATGGAAAGTTTGGCAAGAGATTTTATAAGCTTTCAGTAGTAGGAGTACCATTATGCAAAACAGATAGTATGGGCGACATGTATGATCGGGCTTTTCGCCTGTTTTCAGGCGTATAATTCGCTTCACTATGCCGGCTCTGCTGTTGAACGCAGTAATGCACTAGTTAGGCGAAAGCTTCACCACTTTCTTATGCGCCTAACATGAAGGGGCACTCTGTGGGCATTCTGGGGCGGGACGCACCACATTCAAAATCTCCGACGCATGTATGAATGCTGGTCGGCAAAGTGAGGCGCATTAGAGCTCTGACAGGCAGACCAATTTCAATGGGGTCTGTCTGTTGGAGACATCAAAGTTTGCCCCGCATGTATAAGCGCACTTCGGCGCCGACATACATGCGCCGAAAAAAAACGTGAAAATAGGCGCTTTGACGCGCCGATCTTCATACATGTCCCCCTATATGTTTATTGGATAGTACAATCTAATCATCATTTAAGCAACACCTTTACATTATTATTAATTTATTATAACAATTTCCTCATTAATAATCATTAACAATCATTTTTTATTGGTCAGCTCATTAGTAATTAAAATATGCCTCTAATTATTCTTAAGCTCTGGTTAGTAAGCAAGACATAATCATTTTGAGATACCTAAAAGTCAGTAGTACTACTGTGCATGAGAGAATTGCACAGCCTTTGGTTTTATCTCTAACCTTCTACTTCTAGATACTTAACACTCTGCATTTGGATATGTCCTTTGGAAGCTAATAACGAGTAAGAATGTTGAAACTTATGAGAAGACAAACTCTGTGAAAAGCTGTGTTTTTACAATAATAAAGTAAAGCACAGAAGAATAGACATTAGACAAAAAATTGGGGGAAGGTTAACCACAGAACATGAGTTGTTGATTCAAGATTCAACTTGATGGGAAAGTACTATTCATTAAAAAAAAAAAAAAAAGGCAAACTTTAAATCACCCTTGGGCTATGTTCAGACGGCTTAAAATGGGACGTATTTCAGTAAGTAATTTTGCGGCGTACTGCGCGAATTACGTCCCAGTCATTACAGTAATCCACAGTTCTCATAGAGAACTATGGATTACGTCTCCTCTCCCCGCTCGGCGAATACGCCGCGGGGGGAGAAAAAGTGACATGTCATTTACTAGCGGCATATACGCGCAACTAGTAATGATTGTCTATGGGCCGGCGAGGTGCCGGCCCCCCGCTCCAGCCCCGCCCCCCGTCCACACGGCGTACATAGCCTTATAGTACTATAGAATTTATGAAATAATTAATATCCATGTCAGTTGTTATAGGAGTTCTGGGGATGTTCTCTTGACTCACATTTCATGTCATTGTTTGACATGATTTTTGTTTGTGTTTGCTGTTTGCCTGCACATCATCACTTATGTCTCTATACCATATCTGTTTGATATCCTTATACTAATATATTGACTTGTGTTTATATTCAGACACAATGGACCCTGTGTATGAAAACTGTCTAGGCCTAAGACTTTCTTTTTTGCCCATAGCAACCAGTTAGAGCACCCCTTTCATTTCAAATGGTGCTCTGAAAAAATGGAAGGGGGAGCTCTGATTGGTTGCTATGGGCAACAAAGAAAGTCTTGACTTAGCTTTCATACATGTCCCCCAGTATCTATTTTTTACTTAGGATAGTGACTTACCCATATCTAAGATGGGTGATACTTTTGGTCTTTCCAGTACCCATGCACTGGGCAATTACTATGTCTGATATTAATACAATGTGTTTTTTCGTTGATCTTGCCCCTACACAATATGCCGCTATGCTCTTTTTCTAGTTACTGCACAAGTTTATTTGTGAAAAATATTAAAATGTAAAACAGAGTGTAAAACAGATACTCATACAAAACAAAATGAACATAATTAACATCAACCGTAAGTCTTTTAATTTTTTACATTAGGGTTTTTTTAAATTTAGTGGCAAATTTTAAAATTTTCAAGAAAATTTGCAACAGATTTTTTAGGGAACAGTCCAGTTCTGATGTGGTTTTGAGGGGCTTCTATGTTAGACACCACCATAAAAGACTCCATCTAAGAAACTGCACCCCTTATGATATAAAAAACAGCCTATACTAAGTTTGTTAACCCATTAGGTGCATCACAGAAAATTTTTAAAAAAAAAGGGGGAAGGGGGAAGGGTTTTTTAAAAGGGAAAAATTTTTTTTTTGCCCCAAAAAATTTAAAATAATTTTTTCTGGGGGCACAAATAATTTTGAAAAAAGAAAAAACGCAAAATTTAATTAAATTTAAATTTCCCCATGGGTTTTCCCGCCCATTTTTTTTTGAAAATACCCCATTATGGGGCCCCCCGGGCCCCCATGTATGGGTTTTTTTCCCCCCCTCATATTCTAATTTTTTTTTTTTGGCAACCCAAAAAAAGCAAAAAAAAGTGCCCCGGAAATCCCATTTAAACCCCCTTTTTTTTACTTTCGGGGGCCCCTTTAAAAAAGTAAATGCTTTTTTTAGCCTTTCAAAAAATTTGGGCAATTCCCCTTGGGGTCCCGGGTTTAAAAAACTTTTTTTTAAAATGGGGCTACCTGTTTCCAACAAATAAAAAAACCCCCCTGGAATTTTTTCCCTTCAAAAGTTCCCCTAAAAAAATTGGGGAAGGGAAATTTTTTGGTTTGTTTGTTTTTTCCACAAAGCCCCCCAGAAAAGGTTTCCCCCCCCCATCCCAGGGGCATTTAAAAAAAAGGGGGCTACAAATTCAAAATTTTTAATTTGGGGGTTTTTTTCCCCTAATTGGAAAAAGGGCCTTCCCAATTAAAAAATATACGAAAAGGGCCCCCGCAAAATTTTTCGGTTTTTAAAAAAACATTTTTGCCCCTAGTGCCCCCCCTAATTTTTTTCCCCAACCAAAAAGCCCCCCAAAATAGGAAAGGGGGCACCCCCACCTTTGGGAAATTTTTGGGAAAAATCTCATTTTTTTTAAATTTGGATTTTTTTTTTTAGGGTTTTCCCCCCTTTCCGGGGTTTTTGGAAAACCCTAAAAGGGGGCTTTTTAAAAAGTTAAAAACCCCCTAAAAATAAAAACCTTTTTTGGGAAACCCAAACCCCCTTTTTTTGGAAAAAATTTTCCAGGGGGTTTGGGAATTTTTAAAAATAAAATTTATTTTCACAGGCCTTTGGGCCCCTGTTTTTAAATAAAACCAAATAAAATTTTTCCCCCAAAAATAACACGGGTTTTTTAAGCACAACATTTTTTTCCCCTTTTTTTTTTCCAAGGAAATTTTTTGGGGAAAAAAGAAGCAAAACCCCAAAAAAGTTGGGTTTTTCCCCAATTTCTTTTTCCCAAATTCCCGGCCCAAACCTTTTTTTAAATTTGGGGGTTAAAACCCCACCCGGGCCCTACCCAAGTAAAAAAGCAAATATTTGGGGTTTTTTTTTGGAACCCCAGATTTTTTTTTGGGTGGCCCAAAACCCAAAACTTTTTCAAAAACCCCCCCCCCAAATAAACCCAAAACCAAAGGGTTAAAAACCCTTCCCCCCGATTCAACACCCCCTTTTGGGAAAAAATCCCTCCCAGGGTTTGCAAAAATTTTCTTTTGGCCCCAAAGAAAAAAAAAAAAAAATCCTGCAAAATTCCCGGGTTTTTGGTATTTTGGGGGTTTTTTTTATTTTTTAAAAAACATTTTGCCAAAGCCGGTTAAAAAAATTGAACCCCTGAAAAAACTTTTTTCAAATCGGGTTGGGTACCCCAAAAAAAAAATAGCAAAAAAATTTTTTTAAAAGTTTTTTTAAAAAGACAAAAAAATTTTTAAAAACAAATTAAAAAAAATGTTTTTTTAAAAAATTTTGGGATTTTTTTTTGGTTTGGCCAATTTTTGACCGTTCCATTACTTTTTTTTTATTTTAAAAAAAAACCTGTTTTAAATTTGAATTTAAAAAAAAAAATTTTTAAAATTTGCCAAAAATGGTTTTTAAAAGGTTTTTAATTGGGTAACCCCAAAAAAGGGTTTTTTCCCAAAAATAAAAAATTTTTTTTAAAAAAAAACACAAATGGAAGGAAAATTTTTTTATTTTTTTTAAAAGCAGTTCCCCCCCCCCCGGGTTGCAGTAAAAAAAAGCCCTTTTAAAAATTTGAAAAAATTACAAATGACAAACCAAAAATTTTTTATAAATTTTTTTTTTATTTCCCTTTTTTGCTTTTTTCCCCATTAAAACAAAAATTTTTCTTTTTGAAAAGAAAACCCCATTGCCCCCCTTTCCCCGGAGAGCCCCCTAACTTTTTCATTCTTTTTTTGTTTTTTTTGGGTAACCTTTCCACAACCTTCTCCCAAAAAAAAGTTGGGTTTTTTTGGAAAATTTTGGGCCCCCCCTTCCTCCCGAAACCGAAAAACCCCTTCCCCCCCTGAAACCAAAAACTGGTGTAAAATGAGCCCCTGTTTTTTTTGGGGCAAACCCTTGGCCCCCTTTGCCCCCCTTTTTTTTTTCAGCTTTTTTTTCCCCAAAAAAATTTTTTTTAATAGGAAATTTTTTTAAAAAATCAGGGGGTTTTTGTGAAAAGGCCCCCCCACAAAAACCCTTTGGGCCCCCCTTTGGTTTTTCCCTTTTGGTCCACTCCGTTAAAACCCGTTTTTTTTGGGGTTTTGCTTCAGGTCCCTTGTTTCCCTTTTTGGGGGAAACCCAATTTTTCCCCCCAAGCCTTTTAAAATTTCCTGACCCGGGGTTTTTCCCCCCAAAATTGGTTTTTTCTTTTTTAAAATAAATTGGGGCCCCCCCCAAATTTTAAAAATTTTTCCCCTTTTTTGAATTTGCCCCTCCCCTTTTTTTTTGGGGGAAGTTTCAAACCCGTCCCCTCGGGGAGCAAAACAAAAACCACCCAACCCGATTTTTTTGAACCCCCCCTTTTCCCCCCCCAATTTTTGGTTCATTAAAAAACCCCCTTTTTTTACTATGGGGTTTAAAGAAAAACCAAACTTTCCACTTTACCCCAACCTTCCTTTCCAAAACATGAACCCCCCTTTTTGCCCCCCTTAAAAACAGTAAAACTCCGTTTTTTCAAATGTTTAAAAAATGGGCCCCAAAACTTACCGGTTGGACCAGCAAATTTTTTTTACAAGGTTTCCCCCCTTTTTTTCCTTTTTTTTTTTTCTTTGGAAAATTTAAAATGCCCCCCCTTTTCGGAAACCCAAAAACACATTCCCCTCTCCCGAAAAACCCCACCAATTTCCCCCTTCCCCGAGGGCCCGGGAAAAAATGGGGTGGGGCCCAATTTTCCCCCCTTTTTTTTTGTTTCCAAACAAAAATTTTTTTTTGGTTTCAGGTGAATGGGGGGCCCCCCTTCCCCGGTTTTCTGTAAATTGGGAAAACCCCCCGGATGGGTTTCCCGACCCTTTTTGCAAGCCCCAATTTCCCCCTTCCCCCGAAATCCCCTTTGGCCTTTTATTTTTTTTTAGACCTTTTTCCCCCCTGAAAAGTTTAAAACCCCACAAAAGCAGTGGGGGGGGTTTTTTGGGTGTGGGAAAAAAAAAACCTTTTTTAATTTTTAAATTCCCTTTTGTTGCCAAATTTAAAAAAAATAAAATCCCGAAAATTTCCAAAAAAATGACATCTTTCATATGGCCTGTCCCAAACTATTTAAAGGCATAGTAATCCTAGTGCATGCAAACTTTTGACTTTACAGAAAGGTATAAAAATGTCTTAAAAAACTATCTCTCATTATTCTGGCATTTGGCAAATATAAATAATTTTGGTTCCTAATTGACCTAAAACAGTTAAGTTTATTCTGATTTCATGTCAGATAGTGAGAAAAACATGCATATGTGTCTTTTTATATAGTGTATGTAAACTTTTGGTTTCAACTGTATATACTTTTTTATTTTTGATCTCTTTTGGGGTGATGGGTGTTTGAAATGAGTAAAGGGCAGTGTATGTTTTACTGTATTTTTTATTTTTTCTTAAATTTTACTTTTTATTTATTTATTTTTTATTTTTTTTACTTGTCCCACTATTGGACTATAATCATTAGATCACTGTTATTACACAAGTGTAATACATTGCATCATTAAGCCAACTGTCAATCATCCTGTCAGGTGGAGCCTGACAGGACTAAGTCACAGACCACTCCGAGGTCATTGTCTGACCCCGGGCTGCCGTGATGGAGAACAGAAGGAGCTCTTTCTCTCTGTCATACTCCTTGGCAGCCATGATCGTCATTAACTGTGGTTGCTAATGGGTTAAACCGCCGAGAACTGAGTTATCTCTGCTTCAGACTGCAACTGCAGGAGCACGGTGGTCAATCCCCGCCGGGCTTCCATGGCGATCTTGTGGGCACAGCTCCTGTGCCTGCATGATCGCCATGACATACTGATATGCCATGGTGTATTCTGGGACACTGCACCATGACGTACTTTTTCCATCAAGGTGCACCAAGGGATTAAGGTAGGGGGAGTTCATCCTGTCCCCTATATATGGTGGCATTTTCTTTTATTATGCATATGTAATTTTGATCTTTATTCACCACTGTTTTTCTACTATTAGAATATACTTTTTGTATTTTTATTTTGTATTATTCATTGCTTGAGAAAGGCACATTGGAGCTGAAACGTCGCCACTGGACATGTTGGAATACAGCGTTTTTTTCTTTTTCACCATAATCTTGTGAGTACTACGATAACCAAAATCCTAAAACCGCTCCAAAAAACTAACCGAAAATTGCATTGAAAACCAAGTTAGATCCTCAGGGTTTACTGTGCAAATATTTATATTATGTCTACACAGCATATGTTAAAATGTCGTCCAAAATCTGACAGCATTTTAACATCGCTGGATCATGAATTTTGGTGCAGATTTGTGCTAAAAAACCAAGTCCGGTTTCCAGAATTGCCATCAGCCCCGTACATTGAATGTACAGGAATTTAATGGCAATCCTGCAGGAGATCCAGGAGAAGAAACAACAAGCCAAAGAAAGATAAAGGACTGGGTATCCTAGCCAGGGCCGCCATCAGAAATTTTGGGGCTCCATACAGCTGGAGCATCTGGGTCCCCCCACTTTGTCCCCGGCTCCGCCCCCAGGCCGACCCAACCCCCCACTCCGATACCCCCCCATCCCCAGCCGTCCCGACAGAGCCCCTCCCATCCCCCGCCCCACAACCAGTCGCCACCCCAGGAAAAGAAAAAATCGTTTCTGGGGTCAAAAACCAGGGGGAAGGAGAGGGCCCTCTCAAGCACCCACATGGCCAGGGGGAAAGAGAGGGCCCTTTCAAGCACGGCTGAGTGCCATGTGTGTGGGGGGCCCCCTTCTCCCCCCGGCTGTGTGTGTGGTGGGGGGTCCCGTTCTCCCCCCGGCTGTGTGTGTGTTGGGGGGTCCCCTTCTCCCCCCAGCTATGTGTGTTATGGGGGTCCCCCTTCTCCTCCCAGCTGTGTGTGTGGTGGGGGGGTCCCCTTCTCCCCCCGGCTGTGTGTGTGGTGGGGGTCCCCCTTCTCCCTCCGGCTGTGTGTGTGGTGGGGAGTCCCATTCTCCTCCCGACTCTCTCATGCACCCACACAGCCTGGGGGAGAAGGGGGCCCCCCACCACACACACAGCCGGGAGGAGAAGGGTGCCCCCCACCACACACACAGCTGGGGGGAGAAGGGGACCCCCCCACCACACACACAGCCGGGGGGAGAAGGGGGCCCCCCACCACACACACAGCCGGAGGAAGAAGGGGGCCCCCCCACAACACACACAGCCGGGGGGAGAAGGGGGCCCCCCCACACACACAGCCGGGGGGCGAAGGGGACCCCCCACCACACACACGGCCCGGGGGAGAAGGGGGCCCCCCAAACACACAGCCGGGGGGAGAAGGAGGCCCCCCACCACACACACAGCCAGGGGAGGGGAGAGGGACCCCCACCACACACACAGCCGGGGGGAGAAGGGGGACCCCCACAGTTATGGCTGGCCTGGGTGGGTGAAGGGGGGCCCCTCATAGTGATGGCTGGCCTGGGTGGGCGAAGGGGGGCCCTCACAGTGATGGCTGGCCTGGGTGGGCGCCAAAAACGCTGCTGAGAGGAGGGCCCGCGCTCCCGGCACAGCTGCGCTCCAGTCAGAAATCTTCTACTTACCTCCCTGAGCGCGCTGTAGCCGGCGTCGGGACCTCCTCGCTCTGTCTCCGCTGCCGCGCTGTGTGGCCAGCGGCGGGATGCGGAACAACTTGAATTTGTGAAGCCCCGCCCCCCAAAGGGGCGGGGCCTCACAGATTCAAATTATTCACATCCCATCCACAGACAGAGGAGGAGGGCCCGGCTCCGGCTACAGCGCGCGCAGGGAGCATGTAAGTAGAAGATTTCTGACTGGAGCGCAGCTGTGCCAGGAGCGCGGGCCCCCCCAAGCACCGCCCCACTCCGCCCCTACTGGACAGCCGGGCCGTGCACAATCATGTTTCTGTAGGCAGAGCACAGCGGTGTCGGGAGCACGGGCCCCCTGAGAGCACCGCTCCACCCCGCCCCGCCGGCGCCAGCCACAATATTTTAACTATAGGAAGCACCGAAGCGGAGGCGGAGCACAGCGGTGCAGGGAGCACGGGCCCCTTGACAGCATGGCACTGACACTCACCGGCCGCCACCGGGCCCGTAGAGCGCGGTGCTCGACTGCGCCGCGCTCTACTGTGCAATTTGAAATAAGGGGGCCTGCTTGAAGCGGGCCCTCTTATTTCTCCGGGTCCCATACAGGAGTACCGGCTGTACCTCCTGTATGGCGGCCCTGATCCTAGCAATGTATCATCTCAGTCTCTCTAGAATAATTCAGAAACAAAACAAACAAGTGCAGAGAGTACTTGACCTAAAATATAATTTTTACACTAACCCTACCATGAAAAAAACCCCTATCCTATATCCTCACCTACCAAGAAAAGGGGACCCCTACCGGAACCTATCCTAAATAAGCAAATGCCCTATTTTACCCTACAAGGTTCAACATATAGTCCCACAATACATTAAAAGGTAAAAATAGAGCAAAAAACTCCAACTAGATTACCAATAGTATAGTACAATATATCTCAACTTGTGTCCAGTATATGATATTACTAAATTCTAGGCCTTCAAAACAAAAAAGCCTATGATGATATACAATCTATAATAGCACTACTATCTACACCTTTAAACCAAAAGCCAACGCGTTTCCTCCACTGATAACCGGATTCATCAGGGCCATATCTCAAGGCATAAAAATAGATACTCACACATATAATATACAAGATGGAATAGATAATCACAAAATACAACACCAACAGATGAAATAAGGAGTGATCTCTCTATAAGCACCAAACATTGGTGGTAGCTTATACATTACCACCACACCAATAGTTCCGTCCGGGTATGATCCATAGTGGTCAACTTCTAAGGTAGGAAGGACCTAATAGTTACAATAAAAGTTATATTTTAGGTCAAGTACTCTCTGCACTTGTTTGTTTCATAGGAGATCGAGCAGGTTTGAAAATATTTTACATTCGATTTTCGTTTTTTGTGCGATTTTTTTACGGTTTTCGGATTCCACCATCCCATTGAATTGAACAGTACAATAATCTGCTCTTTTCCAAGTGAAATATGGCGGAAGAATGTAAATGTTCCAAGTTTTTGCAAAAACGTTGGTTTTTAAAACAGACGTCAGAAAATTCGAACCATGAAGACTATAACTTGGATTTTCTATTAAGGTCTATTTTACAGTCAGTTTTCCCTAGTTTTCAAAATTTAAAAACCATGTCAAAAACCGACTATAAAACATTGCCGTATAGACATACCCTTACTCGTGTGGACACAGCCTTAAAAGATCAGTTAAGAATAGCAGAGGAAATATGTCAATCACTGCTGTACATCCATCCACAGCCTAAACAGGAAGATGTGTGAAGCCTAACCAGGAAGTGTCTGAAGCTGGATGTGGCTCTGTACAACAGCACGGTGAGACAACCCCTTTAAGATGTATCTAATACCTCGAATAAGTTAAACCATGTTCTAGCTGCTTTTCTTAAACTAGATTATATATGAAGTTTGGTCGACAGAACACAAATCTGGCCCCATTCATATTTTTTCTTGTGGTTCCATCGCAACTCAGGATACCATGAAAAGGTATACCTTGGCAGAGGCATAAGGGTTTGTAGGGCAAAGTAAGGGCGACATCTATGAATTTGCATGCACTATCTTTGTGACTTGGCGTCGACACACCAGTTCTAAATAGATATAGAGGAATGTATAATACAACAGTATGAATGAAAGTGTTATGTGGCACATTTTAGGGACATTAATGTGTCGTGCTATCTATAGAACAGTGTGCCTCAGGGGCGTTGCTAGGGTCCTAAAACATCCGGGGCTCGGACCCTTTGTGTTTTTCCCGCCTC